>PVIA01007364.1:0-84923 GCA_004024845.1 Tonatia bakeri | reverse complement strand
CAACTGTGACATGGGCACCCAGAGCACCCAACTGTGACATGGGTATCCACAGCACCCAACTGTGACATGGGCACTCAGAACTCCCAACTGTGACATGGGCACCCACAGCACTCAACTGTGACATGGGCACCCACAGCACTCAGCTGTGACATGGGCACCCACAGCACTCAGCTGTGACGTGGACACCCACAGCACTCAGCTGTGACCTGGGCACCCAGAGCACCAGACTGTGACATGGGCACCCACAGCACCCAACTCTGACATGGGCTCCCACCACACTCTACTACAATATGAACAAAAAGCAAAATTTTAGTGTATTAAGCCACAGAAATTCAGAAATATCTGTTACGGCAGTTAGCTTACCCTGACTACATTCAAATTAGAAATGGGGTGCTTTAATAACAAATTTTCAAAATATGAAGCACCAGCTTAGCAGTCGAGTGGCAGGAAATAAGAAACTTCCTGATATAAGAAAATATCAGGGGTTGGAAATAGTGTGACCTACGTTGAGTCAAACAAAAATACTTGGTGAAGTCTTATCCATGATAACTTAGGGTACGCCCATGGACAGCTTATATCTAGGAGAAGCGGTTGGAAAGAATCAGTGTTGAAGAATGTGAACTCTTTTTTGGCTGCCTTTGGCAAGGTATTGCAAAAAGAAAAAAAAAGCACTCAGCAAAGAATTGGAAATTTGGAAGCAGAAAGGAAAAAAAACAGTGTTCCAACTGAAGGGTTAGAAAATCTGACTGCTTCTAAACCCCAAACAAAAGACTATAAAGAGCTTTAAGAGAAAAAGAACCAATAAAATTTCACTTGAACCCACATCAACTCAGGCCTATGGCAAAAACCAGATTAAGGATATGGCTGTTTCATTCATGGTTTCAAATGAATTAGCCACTATTAAACTGGAGAGAGAGGAGAGTGAGAGAAAAAAAAAAAAAGCAGGCATGGGACTGAGAAAACAGAAATGCATCCTGAGAATTATAGCTGGGAAAGGATTTGGGGTGTAATTATTGACACACCGATGGAATCAAATTGAAGCAAATAGATCAGAAAGTTAAATTAGGAAGGAAATTGTATTTGCAGAGACACATAAGCCAAGACTAAAATCTCCTTCGATTGTTCAAACTGGAAAAACAGCTTTGGGCACCCTAAGCTTACACCAGCAGAAGCAGATAGTACAAGCTAGACATACTATCTAATTCCCACTTCATGTGACCAAGGAAGATTACATAAAATGAAGGGCCACAGAGGACAGTGGACATGAGAGTTTGTCCCAGAAAGCAGAATCAGGATCCAATCAAAGGCATATAATTGTGGCAGGCAGAATTTTTAAAATTCTTCTGCCAATATGAATAGCATGGTAACAGATTCTTTCCCAGAGCCTCCAGGTGAGAGCCCAGCCCAGCTGGCACCTTGATTTTGGTCTCATGAGGCCCAGACCAGAGGACCCAGCTGAGATCACCAGACTTCAGACCCACAGATGGTGAGATAATAAACAGGTGCTGGTTCAAGTCATTAAATCTGTGGTCATTTGTTACACAGCACTAGAAAGCTGATACAGTGGCCTTGATGATGCCTCCCTCTTCACTGGTGTTCCAGAACTCCTGTGGCCAGGTGACTGCTGTGTCCTCCGCTTCTCTCCTTCACACCTGGCAGTTTTTATTGAGGCTATCAAGATGCTGCTTCACCATTACACTTGGGGGGCAGCACATAACTTTTTAGTTCGTAGGTTACCAGACCGCAAGTACCACAGCTGGAGCTGAGAGGGATGGCTGAATGCGATTCAGAGATCATGGACTTTGAACTGGAGGGATCCTTGATTTGTCCTTTGAGAACAGGGTGATTGTATTCTAAGTGCGGTAGAAATAGTGAACCCTGTACTGGGTGATCAGAAGGGAAAAAATCCTGGCAGGAACTGCTATGTGCTCATCAAATAATTTTTCCTTTCTCTTCTAGGCACACAGCTAGATTCCAGACTCCTTTGCTGTTAGATGGGAACATGTGACAAAATTCTGTCTAGTGGGATGCGGTTGGAAGGGATATAGCCACTTCCCGGGCCTGGTTCCTATAGTCATCTCCAGCACGATCCTCCACATTCCCTCCCCTTGGTTGCCGGATCAGGGTGGAAGACCTTGCGGAGGAGGAGCTGAGGAACTAAGTGATGCTAGAGCTATAGAGCCTCTGAATAACTGTGTGGGGCAAAACCGTTCCCACACACCTACACCAACACTATCACCACCACCGCCGTCACCTCCACCACCATTACAATCACCACCGTTGTCAGCCATTGGTTTGTAACATGAGAGAAGTAAGCTTTCTTTCAATTAAAGCATTGAAATTTGGTGTTGTTCGTTACAACAGACTACACTAATACATTGACTATTTATATATGTTAGAAACAACTAATCCCTGTAATGTCAGTATCAGAGAATTGCATTGCTATGTTACTTTTAAGTCCATGTAATTCAACTCCCTTATCTGACAGATAATAAAACTGAGGCCCAGAGGAGTTAAATGACTTTCTCAAGGTCACACAGATAATTTGTGTTAGAACTTAAACTAAGGTTTAGATATTATCCTCAGTCCAAGGATTTGGGTTGTACCATATTACCATCTTTCTGCCCACATTGCAAAATGTCTACTCTATTTAAATTTTTATTTGCGTACATCAGATTAAATATCTTTCATGCATGTATTCCATATCCAGGGAACAAGAAAACTGGCCCGGATATTCCATATGTTATGCTCTTCTTTGAAACTTGTTTCTCCATCTGCATTTAACTTTTCAAATTTCCCTTCCAATTCTAGCACTTTTTCCAAGATTCTTGGTTCTCCCTGATGACAGCATGAGCTGTTATTTTAGAAGTGGACAGTGCTGCAGTGATATCCTCAACACTTTCTGAAAATGGTGATGAGAGACTGTCTGGCAGTATTTTCTATATAGCTCTCCACTTAGCTTGTAGCTCTTGGCAACAAATTCTTCAGACCTATCTTGGGTGGCAGGCCTAGGAGCTAAGACTAAGCACTTCACACTTATCAAGAGGCAGCAAGTTCCCATCAGGCATCTCCAATCACATTTCAATGGTAGCTTAACTTCTTTCAATAGAGTGTTCCCCAAAATAAGATTGTTTCCCCTTCCAGAAACTCATTATTAGGTACCAACACAGTCAGACAGATTCCCATTACCTACTAATTTTCCTTCTCGGGGTATGTTTCTGAAATTTAGGTTGATCTCATTTCTCATAAACTATTTCTGCCACTCGAAGCTTTATTTTCTATGATTCATTTTCCCCCTTCTTATCTTGTTTCCTTCTTTCTTTTTGTCATACCTGAACAAATACTTGAAGGCTAGCTATTTTTCAAGCATGATGCTGGGGCTTTAAGGATAGTGATGAAGAGGATATGAAACATGCTTTCCTGTCTACCTAGTTCTATGGTGCTAGTCACATACGTTTCTGAGGTACCCACAGCCTGAGGCTTATGCTCACCTGAGTAATGAGATCTAAAGGTAGTAAAATGTTTAGATATTGGAGATATTTAAGAGTTATCCCCCAATCTCTTAGAAGTTGCCTTGCATTTGTGCAGATTCTCATTTTGTTATTGGTATTTTCTGTATAGATACCGAACTTAGGGATACTGTTTGTATAGAGGTGAACTAGTTACCCATAGACTAATTCTTATACATGACGTTCATTTTGGAGAAAAGTCATAAACATTTGCTCAAGGCATTACTCTCAAGCCAGAATTCCATAATTACTATGGAGGACCAACCACTGAAAATGAAGCTGGGGAACAGAGAGTGCCGTCTGCTCGTACACAGCCCAGAAAAACCTCACATTCGTCAAATGAGAAAGGGGAAGTCTAAGTTGAATTTTGGTCTGCCAGAGAAGTTATTTGGTCTATAAGAGAAGTTATTCAAGAAAGAGTTATTGTAAAGGGCCCCTGTAGGAATTCCTGTTGCAGAGGCAAAACCCCTTTACTGTAAAGTAGAAAATGACTAATTTTCTGAATTGCCCCCGCACACTTATATTTTTTAAATATAAATTTTTTGTGTGTCTGGTTTCTTTGAAGAAGAGATTGCATTGCCCGTAGTGGTGTAGAAATTTTAAATGTATAAAAGAAGCCCAAAGGGAGGCATGAAGAATCTGTCCTTAGTATGTAAATGGGCATTTGCTTTCATGAGCCCTAGCATCATTCCCCCACAGATCACAAGAATATGCAGCTGGAAAAAAACCCTCCCTGATTGTGAGAGGAAAAGCACAAGCCATGCTTAATCTCCTTGAGAGACAGAGACATGCCTAGGAGTATATGAATGAATGGGCTCCACTGGCAATGACAATGAATGTGTGAGAACTGGGCTGGTGGGGGTGGTGGGCAGTGGCAGGGAATATGGAAATGGCGAAAACCTTCAGCAGTTCACATTGTGCTATCTGCCTTCCTCATTTTGTGTATTCTGAGTCAGCATTAGCTAAATTTTCCAGAAAGCCATCCACAAAGTGCAGCCTGAGCATTCAAGGGACGTCACTCATTTCCCCCAGTGACCTTGACAAGTCAGAAGCTTGAAAGCAGGGAAATCCGGATGTCTCAGTTATGAAGTGGAGCAGCGGGGGCCCCAACATATTTCCAGAAGTCTCCATCCAGACTGGTGACTGTATGCTTGTGTTGCTGCCAGTGGCTGTCTGAAGAGCTTCTCTGGCTCTGAAGGAGTTGGCACAATGACCAAGTGCTTCAGCCCGGTGCTGCTTCTTGCATCCATCTGGACCACAAGGCTCTTGGTTCAAGGCGCTGTCCAGGTACAAGGTAGGTTTCTTAGCAGAATGCCAGCCTGAGACAAGGCAAAATCCTACAACCTGTCCTAAGCCTACTCCATTCTTGACTGTGGATTGCTGGGAGTGGGGGCCACCTTCAATGTCCACAGAAGATCTAATTGGTAGTACTGGTCTACCAGAAATGTTTTCCCCATATTGCCAGCTTCACCAAAATGATTCACATTTACCTTTATGTTATCTTGGCTTTCATTTTTGGTTATGGACTATTTTTAATGAGGATATTTTGAAACAAAACATTGAGGAGACATCATTTGTTTTTAAAAATGTTTCACTGAAGAAGACAATTATGATTATATAACTTTTAAAGCAATCACTAAGCCTGGGGAAAATGACTAGCTTTCACAGAATATTGACCTGTTTTAAAAATTTGGAAGTGACAATATAATTATTTCAATTTGAATTATATTATGCCATCATGGGATGCATATGTTTTTTTTATGGGGAAAAACATATTTATTCATTTGGTTATTAAACACATATTCAGCATCTCCCAGACCAGACACTATGACTGCTCTGGGTATGCAGGGGATGCATCTGTTTTTAATATGCAGTAAATAGCAAATAAACTGAAAAAAAATGTGAAATATAGGTTTAAAAACTAGCCATCAGCTCTCTACCAAAGGAATGACTTGAAATGATTTCTGGGCTTTGAGATGCCTAAATGGTAACCTCATTCTGCATTGTAGGCAAAAAATCGTAACCACATCACTCATTTCAGCTCTGGGCAAAAAAAACTTTGAGTACATTAAAGGAAAAGTGTGTGTTCTGATGCTGGAAGATGCTCTGAGATGCAGAATGTCAGGAACTGACACCCAGAGTTGATTCACATATTATTGTATTTAATTTTATAAGGAAAGCTAGAAGTTATATAACTGATTTTTAAAAAATATATAATTATTAGAACTGTTACTGCCAAATGCATTTGGTTCTCTTTGAAATCTCCCTGAGAAGACTATTCACTTTTCCCCCAAACGCTACCATTACTCAGTTGTCTTCAACAATGATTCTATCACACTCTTCAGACCCTCCTCAATCATGGCAACATTTTCCTAAGGAAATTAAATTTTTGGAAACAACTGGGAGTTATTTAGAACCATGGCTGAGGGAACGGTGGCTGATGAAGATGAGTGGAGAACGGGAGCTGGTCTCCTCGAGGGCTTGTTATGCAGAGACACAGAGTGAAGGGCATGGATGTGTGTATGTGTATTTAAAATATATTTAACATATAGTATATATTGAAAAGGAATTGTAACCACAAACCACTTTTTGCAGCTCTGGGAAAATAAAAATCTGAGCACTTGAAAAGGAAAGTTGTGTCCTTACGCTGGAGAATAAAATCTCAAGAAGACATTTTATAGATGAGGACACAGGTTCAGTGAGGCTGAGGAACATGCCTGATGCCATACAGCAGGGGTGTCAAACTCACTTTCACCAGGGCCACATCAGCCTCGCGGCGGCCTTCAAAGGGCCAAAATAGTTTTAGGACTGTGTAAATGTAACTACATTGAAATGACATTCAGCCCTTTGAAGGAGGCAGCCTCAAGGCTCATATGGTCCCCGGTAAAAGTGAGCTTGACACCCCTGCTGTAAAGGCAGTGAATAATGAAGCTCAGGTATGGATTCAGCTCAGTCTAGCGGCTGGGCATACACTGTTTCTACCATGTTCACCATTTCCTGAGGATGCTTAAGAGATTGCTGGTGTACCCCTTGGACACCAGCTACCTATTTTTGTCCTTAAATAAAATTAAAAAATACTTAACCATGACTAATATTTATTAACGGCCTACTGTGGACTCAGCCTCTGTGAGGTACTAGTTAGCTAGTTCAATTCTGACAAGAATTCCGTGAAGAAGACATGGCATCCCAATTTTACAGATGACAATGCTAACTGGCCCAAGGTCCCAGTGCCAATTAATAATACAAGAAATATTGAAAGCTAGGTCTGTTGCCCAGAATAGATCTGCCATTACTACTACTAATATTATTTAGAGTAAAAATGAGATATGATGAGAGAGTATGACTTTAGAGTGTAATTAATAAATCTGCAAGTACCCCCCCAATAAAATAACCCTAAGAGTCTCCAGCAATAGCAAGTTCATGGGTTAAATGAATCAAATTCCAGGACCAATGGTGTGTTCCAAGAGTTCAACTCTAGTTGTGTGTGTGTGTGTGTGTGTGTGTGTGTGTGTGTCCATCTTTTCCCCCTAGCACAGTGAGAAGCACAACAGTGTGCTGGTTAGGAACTGAGGTTTTAGAGTCAGTTGTAATTGGGTGTGTGCCACCAGTCTGTCACTAGTTGCTCTAGATCCCTGGGCTTGGGAAAGTTACTAATCTCCTTGAGCCTCAATTTTCTGTTAAAAAAAAGACAGTGTCTGGCACAGAGTAGCATCAACAGGTTATAGAAGTTGGCATTGATATTGGCATGGTTCTCATGTAAGGGGCTGTGTGGTCACACACACTCGCATGGAGTGCCGGCTCTCAGGTGTCTCCCTGGGTGAGAGCAGGGTCCGGAAGCGAACAAGGCCACCCACAAGTACTGCACATAATACACGTACTCCTTCCCACAGCCCCCTGACCCAGCGCACAGCAAGGTCACATGGAGGACTTAGAAATGCTCCTTCCATGCTTTCCAGATGAAACTTCCTTTAAATACTAACCTAGAAAGTGGTCGCAGCCTTTGACTGGGGAGCCAGTGCTCAGATCCGTGTACAAGCAATTACTCGGGAGACTGAAACACACCTATATGGACTTTCGGGGATGAAATCCAATAGGAATAATGTGCCCGAATGCATTGCAACGGACAATTTCATACAAGTCTATAAATCTCAGAACTCGGAAGGAAGGGATTGAAAGAACTCTCAGATTCATTAGATTTTGAGTAAAATATTATTCACATCTTAACAGTTCAAGTGCCTCCACTTCTGCAAGAAAACTGTTTGAGCACTAAAAGCAAAATGCTTTAAAGATAACATAATGATAATGTTCTTTATGATTTATTGAGCATCTATTGTGTAGCAGGTGATATGCTAAACATTTGTATTTGAATTAACTCATTTAACTCTCACTACCCTATACAATAGGTATTGTTACTCTCTCAATTTTACCAGGGGACTGAGGCTAAGAGATAAAATAACTAGGCCTAAGGCCACAGAGCCAGCAAGCCACATATATAAGCTAGATTCAAATCCAGGTCTGACTCCAAAACTCTACTTCATGTAGTTTCTCTGTCATGCAGGTTCACTGCCCAGCTCCTCCAGGAACTTCTGAGTAAGTCTGCCCCCCAATGGTCAGAGAAGATCTGGGCCTGGAAAAGCTCATGTTATACCAAGTGCAACATTTTTCAACCCATCTCTGAATAGGGTTATCTCCAATCCACATTAGTTTGGAGTATTGCGATTTTGTTAGCAAGAGACCTGAATTTTATGTTTCCCAAAGTCTCAGACCATTCATTTTATAGACTCCAAAAAGGTTTGCAGCAGCAGAATCACCTAGACTCCACCCCAGGAACTGGTAGCTGAAGCTTCCACATAACAAACAAGGCACCTCAATGCAGTGCGACAGAATGGACTTGGATCTGATGAGAGGTACAGCTTGGATCAGACCGAGCACCCACCAACCCAGCAGTTTGTCCTTGTGGGAAATATCCGGCCTGTGTCCCATTATTTCTAAACTTTAATCCCAGCCACAATGACCTCACTGCTGCATCAAGACAATGATGCTGTGCCAAGAAGAGGAGCCTAAGGGCTCTGGATGAGGACAGTAGCAAACTGAGGGTTTGTGTCGTTCCTTTGCAGAGCTTTCCGCAATGCCATGCAGAATTATGGGGGTGACCCTTGTGGAAAAAAAGACAAAAACGCAGCTGAACTTCACAGAAGCCCAGGAGGCCTGCAGGCTGATGGGACTAACGCTAGCCAGCAAAGACCAGGTCGAAGCAGCACGGAAGTCTAGCTTTGAGACTTGCAGGTGAGAAACAGCTGGATTCACAAACAGGGCCGGAGCCCTTTGGGCTCTGTGTTCTTGTCCAGCCATAGAAATAAATGTAATCCTTCAACAAATGTGTATTCTGTTACAGCTATGGATGGGTTTCAGACCAGTTCTTAGTCATCTCTCGGATTCTCCCAAACCCCAAGTGTGGAAGGAATGGAGTGGGTGTCCTGACTTGGAATAAGCCTCTCAAGGAAAATTTTAGGGCCTATTGTCACAACTCATCTGGTAAGTCAGATCTGCAGAGTCTCCACCTGATACATTTTCTCCAGGTTTTGCTACCTCTTCAACATGTCTGAGAAGGGCGACCCTGAGCAGCAGCAGTCATAGCAATTGTTATTTAACCCTCCCAAGACTGGCTTTGTGGCCAGGCTAGATGTGGCAGTGTGCCCCTTGGAGGAAAAAGTTAGGGAAAACGTGACTGACTGGCAACACCAGGGGAAGGGCACCCCAGAAGGCTCCGTTACCTCCCCCACTCCATCCTATAAAATAAACAACAAGAAGAGAAGGAAATACCTGTTATGGACAAAATAATGTGCTGTTATCTCACTGAACCTCGACACTCTCCCTATGAGATATGTTTAATCACCCTCATTTTGCAGAAAAAACAGCTCAGAGGATATGAGTACAGTTGTCTGAGATCTCGCTACTAAAAAGATTTAAACAGAAATCTGACTCTAAAACCATGCTCTTCCCATTATCCTACATTCCTTTACAGGAGAGGAAACTCAGATGCTGCATTTGACATTTTTTTAGAACAAGACCTATCTCCATTTCACGGAGGAAGGAGGGAAGCTAAAAAGTAGAACCGACGTGCTCATGGCCTTGCCTGGAGACCGTGGTTGCCTTACCCCCAGTGCTTTACCTTCCAGGAAGGTTTAAGTACCTTCTCAGAAACCTTTTTCACTTACTAAATACAAATTGTTCTCAATTTGTCATAGGAACCTCTGCCTGATTTATTTCTCTTCGTACATATTCAAATATCTGACCTTTTAGAGGTCATCCCGCTGAGTGGCCATACACTAGGATAGATTCCAAAATCATTCTTGAAGATCCAAGAGAAAAATGGCATCAGCAATATGTTTCTCAAAGGCAACACAGGGTCCAAGCGGTCCTCTGACCCAGGGGGCTTTGGCATAGAAGGAGACCTGAAAAACGCTCTGTATCCTTCCCTCACTCCATGGATGAAACTGTGATCGCTATAGCTCAGAATGGAGGTTTGGTTTGTCCAAAGTCCTATAGTCAGCTGCAGAGTCAAGACCAGAACATAAGGCTCCTCCCAACATTTTTTTTCACCACCATTCTCCCCTTTGCCTCTTCAGCCTGTACCACCTTTGGCTGGGGAACTGGTGATTCACATGCTGCTTATCTCGCTCATCTAGTAGCCAGCCCATGCCTGTCGAATGGCCTGGCCTTTTAACTGCCTGGCCTTCCTGCCAGCTGTCAATGCAATGACAGGATCACCAGCTCTCTAGACTCAACAAAAAAGAGTTAGGGAAAGAGAACTTGGGTACGCAAGTTCTCCCACAGATTTATTTAACTTTTACTTCTATCCCCTATATTTCTTGTATACTTAAAGTTAGATGCGTGTTAGATGCATGTTTGAAATGTTTTAGCAAAAAGACTGCATAGATGATATCATGCACTTTGGATCACATACCAACAAAAGGCACTTAATGTCAACGTGTCCCACTATTAATATGATAATTTTGATCATTTGGTTAAGATGGTGACTGCCAGACCTCTCTGATGAACTCAAAGATATGTTTTCCCCTTTCAACATGTGGTCTATGGCGTGGTATTTTGGCACCATGTAAATATTCTGACCCCTGACTATCTTTCACCTATAGTTTAGGCAGCCATTGATGATCCTTGCTGGAATCGGTTATTATATATGGGGGAGGGGGGCTGTAAAAGTGGTTATCTTCTTTTTATGTATGTTTTTGGGGTTGCATTTTTCAATTAATTATATTGGGGTGACATTAGTTAACACAATTATACACGTTTCAACTGTACAATTCTATGGTACATCATCTGTGCATTGCATTATGTGTTTACCACCCAAAGTCAATCTTCTCTGTCACCATACATTGGACCCTGTACCCTTTACTGCCCCTCCAGCTCCCTTCCCTCTGGTACCCACCATCCTGTGTCTGCATTTGAATTTTTGCTTGCTTTTTCTTGTTTGTTCATTTGTTGTTTTCAGTTTTATATCCCATATATGAATGAAGTCATATGGTTCTTGACTTTTTCTGACTTATTTCACTTAGTATGATCTCCTCAAGATCAATCCATGATGTCACAAATGGCAGTATTTCACCTTTTCTTACAGCTGAGTAGTATTCCATTGTCTATACGTACCACGTCTTCTTTATCCAGTCCTCTATTGAAGGACACTTCAGTTTTCTCCAAGTCTTGACCATCATGAATAATGCTGCAATGAATACAGGGGTGCCTATTGCAAATAAATGTTTCAAGTTCTTGGAGTAGATACCCAGAAGAGGGGTTGCTGGGTCACATGGTGACCGTACTCTTAATTTTTTGAGCAACCTCCATATTGTTTTTCATAGTGGCTGCACCAGTTTGCATTCCCACCAGCAGTGAATGAGGGTTCTTTTTTCTCTATAACCTCTCCCAAACTTGTTATTACCAGTCTTCTTGACAATAGCCATTCTAACAGGTACGAGGTGGTATCTTATTATAGTTTTTTATTATATTTTATTGATTATATTGTTACAGTTGTCCTGATTTCCCCCCCTTCCCCTCTCTCCACCCGCAACCCTCCACTCCCTCAGGCAATCCCCGCACCATTGTTCATGTCCATGGGTCATGCATGTAAGTTCATTGGCTGCTCCATTCCCTCTACTGCACTTGACATCCCCATGGCTATACTGCAACTGCCTATTTGTGCTTCTTAATCCCCTCACTTCTTCACCCATTCCCTTACACCCCCCTCTCATCTGGCAACCATCAAAAACTCTCTGTATCCATGATTCTGCCTCTGTTCTTATTTACCTGGTTTGTTTTTTTGATTCAGTTGTTGACAGGTATGTATTTATTGCCACTTTATTGTTCATAGCTTCAATCTTCTTTTCTTAAATAAGTCCCTTTAACATTTCATATACTAATGGTTTGGTGATGATGAACTCCTTTAGTTTTTTCTTCTCTGGGAAGCTCTTTATCTGCCTTTTGATCATAAATGATAGCTTTGCTGGATAGAGCAATCTTGGCTATAGGTCCCTGCTTTTTCATGACTTTGAATGTTTCTTGCCAGTCTCTTCTAACCTGCAAAGTTCCTTTTGAAAAATAAGCTAACAGTCTTACGGGAACTCATTGTAGGTAATAATCTGGCTTCTTTTGCTGCTTTTAAGATTCCCTCTTTATCTTTAAACTTTGGCATTTTATTTGTGATGTGTCTTGGAGTGGGCCTCTTTGCATCCATCTTGTTTGGGCCTCTCTGTGCTTCCAGGATGGGCATGTCTATTTCCTTCACCAAATTAGGGAAGTTTTCTTTCAATATTTTTTCAAATAAATTTCCAGTTTCTTCCTCTTTCTCTTCTCCTTTTGTTACCCCTATGATGCAAATGTTGGAATGCTTGCAGTTGTCCCACAGGCTGCTTATACTATCCTCATTTTTCTGGATTCTTTTTTCTTCTCATTATCCTAATTGGTTGTTCTTTGTTTTCTTATGTTCCAAATCATCAATTTGATTCTTGGCTTCATCCACTCTACTGTTGTTTCCCTGTAAATTGTTCTTTATTTTAATTAGTGTATCCTTCACTTCCAACTAGATCTTTTTTATGCTGTTGAGGTCCTCACTATGTTCTTGGAGCATCCTTATAACCAGTGTTTTGAACTCTGCATCTGATAGACTGCTGATCTCCACTTTGTTTAGCTCTTTTTCTGGAGTTTTGATCTGTTCTTTCATTTGGGCCATGTTTCTCTGTCTCATTTTGGCAGCCCCCCCACCCCGTGTTTGTTTCTATGCATTAGGTAGAACTGTTATGACTCCCTGTCTTGGTAGCATGGCCTAAGGTAGTAGGTGTCCTGTAGGGTCCAGTAGCACAGCCTCCCCTATTATCCAAGGTGGGTATTTGAGGTGTGCCATTTGTATGGGTTGAGTACACCTTCCTCTTGTATTTGAGCCTTGGTTGCTGTTGGCAGGTCAATAAGAGGGATTTACCCAGGCCAGACAGTTGCAAGGATTGGCTATAACAACTGACCACCAACCTCCACCCTTCATGGAGGATCAGCTGTGCAGGGGCAGGGTGGTGGTGCTCTGATGTGGTCTATAGCTGTTCCACTGGGTGCACAGGTCCTGGAGTTTCCCGGGTGGTACAGGCCAAGGTGAGCCCCCACCTGTGTTCTTTCTGGAGCCACCCTGCCTGAGATATGGAGCAATCTGAGATGGTTGGTACTTGTGCTAGGCTTCGAGATTCCCAGGTAAAGCCAAGCTGTGAATCTAGACTGGCTGCTGCTAGTGCCAAACCTGGGGCCACTTAACAAGAGAGAAACATTGATTCGTTCCCTCCCTTATGCACCCTGACCAGGCCAAACCTGCAACCTAGGCATGTGCCTTGACTGGAAATCAAGCCTGCAGGTTTTTAGTTTCATGGGATAATACCCCAAACAGCTGAGCCACACCAGCCAGAACACAATTTTATCCTTTTTGATGCTCAAACTGTCCCAAATTTGGCAAGTGGGAGCCCCTTTTACTTGGCTTTGATTAATAATCTCATTAGTATTTGATCAAATCCTTATTTTCTGACATAATAACACGTCCCAGGCTCACCTTGTACTTGATCTGTTCCAGACATGTTATCAGCCATTTGCTTCTCCAAGGAGCTATGGTTCTTTAAAGTGGAGAATGTTGATTAAAAACCAAGATCTGGATGTAAGTTGTTCTAACTAATACTGGATTTTGCATTGCTTCTCAGTCCTTTTATGTAGACAGCTAGAAAATATATGCATATTTCCCAGCTGTCCACTGAAAAGAATATCTATATACATACTGCTAGTTCACAACCTTAGGAGCTTCCAGGTATAATCTGAAACTGGTCCCTGTATGCAGAGGGCAGGGAGAGACTAAAGTAAGAGGCAAACCACTCAGATTGGTAGGTGGCAGGTTTAAAAAAAAAGGGAACTTACTTATGAGTCTTGTCTTGGGTGGCTCAAGACTGGTAGGTTACTACACTACCTGCCAGAATCTTATAAGTTTATATAGAGGCCTTAACTGGGTTAGGTCATGTACACAGGAGGCCCTAACTGGGCTCAGTCATGTATGCCATCCAGATGGTCTTAACCAACACCTTACTGTCTCAAGGCTGGTTCCTTAGGCAGCTTCTAGCACCAGGAAGTAAAGCAGAATGCACATTCCAAGGACAACAAGGGAGTGAGGAGCCTCCAATTAACCAAGTCTAACAAACCAGTCAACGGGTAGTCACATCCTCTTGATGATTCCCCCATCACACAAATAGTACATACACACATATGCATACAGACATATATGTTTTAAAGTTATGTATTTTTATTGATATGTGTAGCCCAAATTTAACAATTCAAGTTTTTCCTTAGTTTACTTTTACTCGTATCTCTTTTTTCTTATGTGAAACATCTTAGTTCCCAACAAATAATTTTAATATATTTTCTTGTTCTACAATGCTTTCAAAATTATAAAATGAACATTATTAGGAATAAAAAACCTACTGAGAGGAGTATAAGATTTTTTTTTTTGCATTTCTTTCAGTCCTTAGAAGATATCCCTCTAAAGATGTACTGTCAAAGAATTGTATACAGAAATGACTTGAAAAAATTTACTACTCTGAGTGGTTATATTATTTTATTGGAATGAATTAGGTTTATCTGCTTCTGTCTGTCATCTTTGTGAAGATCAGAGTTACCCTAACCCTCATCCTAATGCTAATCCTAAACTTACCCCATGTTTCTTTGTTTTTGTAACTTCCTTTCTTATTACCATCTTTGTGAGGTCTGCGGATCAGAGTGATTTTAATGCTGATTTTCAACTGCATCTTTCTTATCACTATTTTTGTCAGCTTTGGGGATCAGACCAAAGTGCATTTAAAGCTCCCTGTGTGCCATCTGTTTCATGCTATTCCCTCTGCCGCCGTGCCCAGACTGCTCCACCTGGCTAACTCTTTCTCCTTATTCAAATCTCAAGTGTCATCTTCTCTAGGAATCCTTCCTATACCCCTTACTCCTACCTTTCTTCTTGGACTCCAACCCCACTCTGTGTTTACTACCTACCAGAGCACTTGGTACATTCTAGAGAAATTATGTTTGTAGACTGCAGAGGAAGGAGAGCCAGGTCCTAACACTTCCAAGTGAGATACATTGTCCTTGACCCATGAGGAATCACAGGACCAAACAGCTGCTGCTCCCTCACACTATGGCATTCTTGCCTACACTTAATGAAGTGATCTTATCTATTCTGTTTATACACTATGCTAGGCCGTATCATTTACTATTTCATTAACCCTCAGTAAAAGGACACAAGTATATCATTTCTACTGATACTTACAGTATACCACACGGTGGCCACAGTTAATAAGGGAAAGAGCCAAGATTTCAGTCTTAAATCATGTTACTTCCCTGTCGCACCTTCCATGGTGATAACCACACGTCAGTAACATAGGCCTGGAATGGGTTCTGAGCATCAGTATTTCTTCAAAGCTTCCCAGATGAGTCAACCCACAACCAGGGTTGAGAATCACTTTTCCCTCAAAGATCTTTAAGATCTAAATTCCAGGAGTCCAGACACTTCTGGATTCCCCTATTTTCATGTAATTGCAATCATCTTGTTTACTTCTGGACTGTACTCTCTTCCCTCTGTATTTCATCCTCCACACACCTCCACTCATAATTATGTTAACCTGCTCCACAACCTTAGATAACTTCCCATTTAAGAATATGATGTAAACTAGAAAGCCTTCTGCACGTAAAAGCCAGATGGTGAAAGACAAATACCATATGATCTCACCTATAAGTGGAACCTAATCAACAAAACCAACAAGCAAGCAAAATATAACCAGAGACATTGAAATGAAGAACAAACTGACAGCAACAAGAGGGGAGGGGAAGAGGGTTAATGGGGGAAAATAGGGGAAAGGTCGTCAAGGAACATGTGTAAAGGTCACATGGACAAAGCCAAAGGGGGTAGGATCAAGGATGGAAGGTGGAGCTGGGTGGGACAGGGCACTAGGGGGGAAAAGGAGACAACTGTAGCTGAGCAACAATAAAAAAAGTGGGCATATATGAGAACTTTTACATATCAGTTTGGGGACTCCAGGTGAAAATTCCTGCTTCTACAGAATAAACTCCAAATTCCTTAACACGACAGTTATGAATCTCAAAACTCTGGCTCTGAACTGTCTTTCCAATCTCGTCTCTTGCTTGCAGTCTTTCATGCTGCCAATCACACACACAGCCTACTCTCTAGCCTCACTGTGCTCCTTCTCGTTTTTCTAACATAACTACACTTTCAAACTTCTGGACTCTTGGATCATGCTTATTTCAGTTGACTGGGGTGTTCTATTCCTCCTTCCACACTAGGTGAGTTGCTCCTCGGTTCCAGCCATTCTATTTTCCCTCCCCCACCCCAATCAAACATGCTGTGTTTATTCAACTTCAGGCTCTTGAACTTCCTGTTCTGTTTACTTGCGATTCTTTGGTTCTAGATCTTCAGTGATTGGCTACTTTTCACCATTCGGGTCTCAGCTTAAGTAGCACCTCCACAAAGGGATTTTTCTCTTATTTCCCTACCCCTTCCAGTTTAAGTTTTATCCTGTTCAACTTTCTTCTCAAGATTTACCATCCTTTGACATTTCTGGCTTTAAAAAAAATTATTATCTCTATGTTTCCAATATCATATAAGTCCCTTACAAGCAGGGACTTTGTCTCATTGGCACCATGTCGCCAGCAACTAGAACAGTGCCTGCACAGAGTTGGAGCTCAATAAATATTTGCTGAATAAACACATTAATCCTCCACACCCTGCCCAAGTGCCACTTCCTCTGTGAATCCCCAGTGATGTCCCCCTCTTCTTATCAAAATTCTCTGTCCTGGAAACAGGAACCATATTTATCTCTATATTTTCAGTTCCCAGCATAGTATATTGTACTCAGTAGTTGTTGTTTTTTTCTGTGATATTAAAAAAGGTTCATTTTCTGAGGGAAGAACTCAGCATTGCTCAAAAATGAGAAATGTAGCTAAAAGTTCAGGGCAGAGAAAGTCAAAGATGATGTCTATTTGAATAGAGATCTTTCAAAGTAAAATGAATGGCATAAAATTCTGACTGCATGTGTATGTAGTCAAATGCTTTATCCATACTATAATATCCATGACCTTGACTTATAATTTAATTTTCAAAAATGAATGGAATGACTTTTCTTTATAGCTAACATTCCAGCTGATACTACTGCCACGAATAACAGATGCAAATTCATATTATAATGTATTCATGGCTCTGCCATTCACAACTTCTGTGACTTTGGGCAAGTCATTCAGTTTCTCTGAACTTCAGTTTCCTCCTATCTAAACGAAGGTTTGATAAAATTGTTAAATGAAGTGCTATGGTGACTCAGAGCAAGATGCTCAACAAATGTTAGTTTCCTCTCTATCACACTCAACAGATTGAAAGGCAAACTTACCTCTCTCCCTCACCTCCCCCACCCTTTTTTGATGAGCACAGAGCAATCTGGTTTTGGTAGACCTTTGTCCTGAAGTGGTGTCCTGTGTGTATATTTGCTCTCCCTGTCCTCTCCTTCCTTTCACTTTTCCTTCCTTCCTTTATTCATCAAATACTGAGCGTGTACTATGTGTCAGGCACAGTGTGCATATCATGATGACAAAGACAAGCCAGTGGAGAGGAATGTAATGAGAACTGTGACAAGGGAAATCCAAGGAGGCACAAGATAAAATGCCTAGGAACCCAATCTAGTCATCAAGTCTGCCTAAGAAAGAAACGTTCAATCTGAGACCTGAAGGATAAATAAGACCTAAACAAAGAGGGGGCAGCCCTGGCTGGTATAGCTCAGTGGATTGAGTACTGGCCTGTGAACCAAAGGGTCACTGGTTCGATTCCCAGTTGGGGCACATGCCTGGGTTGCAGGCCAGGTCCCCAGTTGGGGACTTGTGAGGGGAAACCACACACTGATATTTCTCTCCCTCTCTTTCTCCTTCCCTTTCCCTTTAATTAATTAATTAAAGAGGGGGCAAAGAGTACTACAGGGGAAGAACGCATCAAGGTCAAAGGCCTGTGAGAGATGTGAGAGAAAGCATATCAAAGAACCGAAGAAATCTCAGTGTGGTAGGAGGAAGGAAAGAAAGACTGATCGGATGAGGCTGGTCACATCAGCTGGCCCAAATCATGGAGGGCCTTACAGACCATGCAGAGTGGCAGTCACCAAGAGATTCTAAGGAAGGAAGTATGTGATTAGATCTGCATTTTTGTAAGACCATTGCAGCTACAGTATAAGGAAGTAAGACTATCGCTTCTCGTCCTTTTGACTAAGATCAAGCATAGGAAGTAAGACTAGAGGCAGAAAGATCAGTTAGGAGGCTATTGGTCACTTTATTTTTCCCTCCTCAACAGATATTTGGATTAACTCATGCTCTCCAGAAATTATCACCACTGAAGATCCCATATTTGACATCCAAAGTGCAACATACACCACAGAAATGGATGGCAGCGACAATATACACCCAACTTTATCCACTGGTGTCCCTTACTCCACTAAACCTCCTCCTGTTCTGACTTCCACTTCTCCACGAAAAAGGAAATTAATTTGCATAACAGAAGTTTATATGGAAACTACCACCACATCCACAGAAACTGAATCACATGGTGAATATACATCAAGATTCAAAAATGAAGGTGTTGGGTTTGGAGGTAAAGCTTTCCGTGTCTGTGTTGTGTGTGTGTGTGTGTGTGTGTGCAACAGACAATACATAGAAATTAGACTGTCTCCAGATTGGGCACTCAGGACCTGCCAAACACAAATAAAAAGGTTAATGCAAACTCAACTTTCTATAGTCATAAAATTTGAGAGCTCTAAAAAAAAGCCCTTAAGGATCAAACAAAAAATCATGAGTACGAAATAGTTTCACTTGTCAAACTCAAAGACTTTTAAAATATATTACTACCTATTAACGTGTAAAAGTTCTTTTTAAAATATATACCTTAAATGCATATGATTAGAAAGTTTGTTTTCTTATTAAAAAATAAACACTTCTTTTTGGTTAATTAGCTCCAAACTTATCCTCACAAAGCCACAGAGAGGAAATGGACTCTTTTTCTCCTATTGCAACTTACAGAATAGAAAGGGTATGAGAGGCAAGGCCAAGGGTTCTACAGGCAAGAAGCAAAGAAGCAGATGTGGACCCAACATCCTAAGTGGCCCCTGTGCCATCATGGAAAAGGCTTTTCTCCTTCACTGTTTGCGTCTCAGTCGGGGGTGAGGACTCATCATTAAAAGAGCTGTGCACAGCGCTTGTGTACAAGCGAAGGACCAACAGGCCATATCTGTTTCCTCCAGGTGTTCCCACGGCTCTGCTGGTGCTCGCACTGCTATTCTTTGCTGCTGCAGCTGCTCTCGCCATTTGCTACGTCAAAAGGTAGGGTTGTTGGCCCACCATTAGTCCTGTAATCTTTGTGATCTCCCTATATTGTGTTTTTCCAAAATTGTTATTAGCATTTTTCTGGTTAAAATGGAGATGGCAGTCCTCTTATATTGTAACTTTTCTCCCTCATCTCAGCTCTTCTCCCTACCACCCAGTCTTCCCGACTACTTCAGCACATGCATCGTCATCCAGGCCTATATACTAGGTTAATGGCTGTCCCTTTGAAAATCAAGAAATAAAAAGAAAAGACTGACATCTTGAGGAAAACATATATGTTTTATTGGATTTTCAATTCTTTGCTTTGAGTGGGAGAGTTGTGAGGTTAGCCTAAAGTTTGGCCTCTGTGCTTACTATCCCGTCTAAATGAGTCCATTAGAATGGGGTGTATTAATGTATTTGAGTGCATATGTGTTAGTGTCTCTCTGAAATAAAGGCACCCAGTGTTCTGTGCCAACACGGACATCACAGACAAAGCACTATTCATTGTTATATGTGTCACAGAGGAGCCTCTCACTTTGATTTTACGTTTATGCTGACAGGTATGTAAAGGCCTTCCCTTTTACAAACAAGAATCAGCAGAAGGAAATGATTGAAACCAAAGTGGTAAAGGAGGAGAAGGCAGATAATAGTAGCAACCCCAACGAAGAATCAAACAAAGCTGATAAAAAGCCAGAAGAGCCCAAGAGTCCTCCCAAAACTACAGTACGATGCCTGGAAGCTGAAGTTTAGAGGAGGAAGAAATGAGAGAACACACCTGAGGCTGATTTCTTTCTTGAATCACATCCTGGCCCCAGATGGAAAAACTAAGAGAGCCAAAGAACCAAACAAGAAAGTTCAGCCTTGCCTCCTACTTGGAATCAGCTCAGGGGCACATTGGGACTACGTAGGTAACCACAGTAAATTCCCTTCTTACTGCAAGCCTTGCTGGGTCCTATCCTTCTGCCTCCAAAGCTTCCCACAGCTTTTCTAGCCTCGTTATGTCCTAATAATATCCCATTGGGAGAAAGGAACTTTTCAAAGCACAAGGATCTAAAACAGCTAACCAGGGCACATTTGAGAAGAGGCCTCTGGGCTGGCTGAGAATAGGTGAGCTGAGAGCCAAGAAGCCACTGAAACCAAGGCTTTCTCTATTGACTCCAGAGCCCAGATCCCTTTTTCAGCTCTGAAAAGGAAACATTTATACTACCTGGCATGTTCTTCTGAGCCAGGCAAGGGTAAAAGAAGGAAGGAAAACTTTAGCAACTGAAGGCCATAGAGATTCCCGTGACTTGAGACCTGATCTCTGTAAAACCGAAACAAAGGAAAAGAATGAAGTTGAGGACATGACAGCATATTGTCAGCAGGGACTATGACTACAGACAGGGTCAAGATATTCATCTCTGAGCAATTGGAGTTGGAACCACTCTTCAGAAAGACAAACATTTTCTTTGTCTTCCGCTGCTCCTGTTCTCCCTCTCCCCCTCTCTCTCTCTCTCTCTCTCTCTCTCACACACACACACACACACACACACACGAAACCAAAGAATATTCCTTACAAATTTTTATTTTTACCTGAGTTAATTACCACTGAGATAAAGTACTGTGTTAAAAGGCAATGAACTTCAACAAACATTTGCTGAACACCTACTATACATCAGGCACTGTACAAGGTATTACCCTCTGTTACTGAATAGAGTTCATCAAAAGATTGCATATAGTACAATGTTGTCTGAAGCTGATTGTTTTGTTTTGCTATCCTTAGCTTATCCACTTTTAAAACTACTTTTTTCTGAGACTAATTAATTAATTTTCTCTAATATGGCAGCCATTATAATGTTAATTTATTATTAACATAGCTAAAAAGCACACTATTACCTTTATACACCAATGCACATTTTTAATGTCATTAACAAATGTATCACTGGCTCTCCTTTTTCCAGCAAGAAGAACCTGAGAGGTGCAGAAATATTTGTAAATATTTGTGCCAAAAATAAAAGCATTTAGAAAACTTCTTTGCTCTCTTATTTACATGGATGTATTTATTATACCTTTCAAGCAAAATAAAAGTAATCCGTTGTTTGCAAAAGTAAGGGACAAGTATGGTTGTTGAACTACAAACAAGTGTAAACCCAATAGTATATGTATCGCCATGTGGCACTGTTCTTGCTTTATGGTCTTAACTTTAAGTTGATCAAGTACACACACACACAAAGTCCTTTTCTTAGGATTCAGGTCCCACATTCCAATCCATTTCAGAGTCCACAGGAAGTGGGAAGCAGGAGATTCGGGATAGCTCATTTGCCGTTTCTCTAGCTTCCTGTCTTCTTCTCGCCAGTCTTTCCTCCTCAGACTGCTACCAATCCCTTCCCCTCGCAAGTGCCACCTGCCCCGGCCCCAGCTCCATGATCCTTTTACCTCAGAGGCCACGACTGGCTGACACAGTCTTTTTTGGCTGGCCCACAAAGTATTATCTTGAATTTTGGTTTAATTGCCAAGAATTAAAAATGAAGAGAGTTCACATATGTATACTTTGGGATATGTTTGAAAAATGGGACGATCTGGAGAGAGAGAACCCGTAGTCCCTCATAGCAGCAGTTATCCGATACTGAGCAGCGGCTGTCCTCTTTAGAAGGCTGTGCTCTCTCCCCTTCGGCACCCTCACGCCGAAATAAAGGGGCATCTCCTACAGACCTGGAAACCCATTTGCTTTGTGTTCCCCCCACACCTGCCCATTTTGCTCATTTATAACTAGCCTGACTCTGACATTTAAAACTCTGATTTGTCGGTCCTTAAGCTTTATCAGCCTCATCTATTTCTCAGGAAATGACAAAGAAAAAGAGGGGAAAAAATCTAAGCTAGTGGTCTTCCTTTAGCATGTGCCGACAAATAATCAGATCTCCCACACTAGAGACATCCTATGGGCATCTCCTACATATTAGGATACTACAGTCTTCTGTTAATTTAGACAGGTATATGCCCTACCCAGGAGGTAGGGGGAAGGAGAACAATCCCTGAGACTCCACCACACCTAATTTACGGGCCTACCTAAATTGTTCCCCATGGCTTTTACATATGAACAGCCTGTCTTGGCTCTGGCTTCAGACTCTCCTAAAATCTCTAAAACAAGCAGTAGCTGTCATACCCTGTACCTCTTGCTAAGTGGACTCAGGCCTATCAGTAGCAGCAGCCAGCCTTTGCTTTCAACTTGGCCTATCCTGGGCACCTCCAAGTCCAGCACAAGTAGCAGCCACCTGCAGATTGCTTTGTAGCTCATGCTGGGAGGTCCTGGGGAAAACACAGATGGCAGCTGACTTTGGCCTGCACCTCCCAGGAGGCCCTAGAGCCACCTCCACAAGCAACACACTCAACGGGTGAACTCAGTGGGTACCAGAGCCCTGCTGAAGTAAGTCCCTATCCACGGGGTCAGCACAACTGATCGTCCACAGCTGTTGAAGCCAGTTTTTGTGCTGATCAGCCTGGGGCTAAGTCCCCCCATTGTCATGCCAACAGCAATTGCGGCTTAACTACAACAGAAGGCTGTACACATAGGTGGGGCACACCTGGATTGCCCAGCTTGGGGCTGGGTGTTGAGAGAAACTTGGGGGATATGTGGAAAAAAATACCCCAGAGTGATTACGGGCTGTGATGAAAATAGTGTTGAAAAGGAAATTTTTATAAATTTTGCTGTGGCATATGTTTTTAAATCTCTTTCATGGTTTTTGAGAAATGCAAAAAAAAGAGAGATTATTCTGAGGTTAATCAAGCTTCAGATGGTTGCTTTGCTATGTTTCTTTCACTTCAGCACCACACGAAGCCTGAACCACAGAGATCTAAGCATAATAACAAAAAAAGAATTATTAGACTTGATCATACAATAGGAAAATACAGTTCCTGTAGTACTATCATTATAGCAAGAAAATTTAGTCCCTAGACGAGTATCATTTAGAGAATGTGAATTAGAGACAGAGAGATTGAGGGGAGACATTAGATATTGACAGAAATGAAATGAACTCAATTTATCTCACACATTTCTGACCTCTGCCTGCTCTTTCTCAGACCTGAGTTCATCACTTTTCATCTATACCGTGGCTCTCCCTATTTCCAGTCTCAGCAAACTCTCTGTCACACCTACAGTCCGTACTTTTATCCTATGAAAGTGAATTTTCTTCGATATAGAGCTTATTATGTCCTTCTTAGAACTTTTGAGGGCTCCCTATTTTTTCCAGAAGCAAGTCCAAACACAGCACAATATGGGGTGGGTATGCTAAGTTGGCATTCAGCATCCATTTCATATGTGTGGCTTCCTAAATTGTGAGGATGGAAAGGTAATACTACTTTTCCCAGACTTTGTACAGCTGGATTTATGTAATGCAAATTAGCTTTTGCCAGTTAACGCACACCCTCACGAATTAGAAGGCAGAGGGAGGAGAGATGAACTTCATGCGGTTGCTGCAGCAAGCATGATCCTGGAGATACTGGACTTATCTTCAGCAAAGTTCCAGAATCTGGCCAAGCTTCCCGGATGTGGAGAGGCAATTCCAGTCATAGCAGTGATCAGACTCAGTTCGTAGCCCTTCCAACAATTTGGTAAGGGTACCTAATTCCCCGAGTTAAACTTTTAAAAAAATAAGTTGGAGAAGTTTCTATTTCCTCTGAGGGAAGCTTGACTGATACAAATGATACTGAACACATTTTACAATTTGACCTCAAACCTTATCGCCTGTTATTCCTCCAAAAAACACTTCATGCTATAACTACACGAGATGATTTGCCATTCCAGAATTTAATGTACACCCTCTCATCTTTGCAATTACTGTTCCCTTTGTTTCAATTAACCTTGCTTTTCCTCCTGATCATATTAGTTATCTATTACTGCATAACAAAGACCCCAAAACTTAATGGCTTATAACAACATTTATTGTCTTGTGTTGTAGATCAGGAACTAGGTCCTCCCACACAGCAGCAACCAAAGTGCTGGCCAGGGCTGCACCCATCTCAAGGCTCTACCGGGGAGGAATTACTTCTAAGTTCATCCAGGGTTCAGTTCCTTGTTTGCTGTTGGCCAACGGTTGCCCTCAGTACTTTCCCCGGTGGAACTCTCCACTGGGGCAGCTCAGAAAATATCAACTTGGTTCTTCAGAGCAAGCAAAAGAGGAGAGGTGCTAGCAAGATAAAAGTCATGATCTTTTAGCCCTCATCTTGGATATGACAGCCCATTACTTCTGTCATATTCTGTTCACTCTAGGCACCCCTACGTCTAGCCCACACTTAAGAGGAGGGGGTTATACAAAAGCATGAATGCCAGGAGGCAGGGATCAATGGGAGCCATTTTAGAAGGCTGCTTCCCACCACGTTAATGAGTCCTTCTCATTTCTTTTCTTTGTGTTTTGTTTATATGCCTATGTTAGCATGTGCTGCGTTGTATTATTGTTAGTTGGATACATATTTTATTTTTCCTTTCACCTTTAGCACTTGTGTAGTACATGCAAATCTACTACATATTAGTTGGCTCAGTAAATGCTGTTGAATTAATTAATGCATACATTCTTTGGGGTTTCATGAGCTCCAAATCATAACCTTTACAAGCGATCTGTGCTAAGTGTTGAGATCATTCAAAACAAGACCAACTGTTCCTGTCGACCTAAATATTGATTTTCTTGATGACTTTCTTTGGGTATAGAATGCAGCTGTGAACAATCCAGAAGAATGCACAAAGACTATTGTACTCGAACTTTAGTCTCTGGGTTGGCCATTGACTCACCTCTATGAGCAATCTCGTATTAATATTTGTTTTAACACGGAAACATCAGTGTGTTTTGGATGGTGGTCAAGTCAAAGAAAGTGGAGCTCCCTCAGCAACTGCAAAGCCATAAATATTAGCAAAAATTTTGGTTCCCTGGTCTTTAGATTTTTATTTTAGTTTTAGCAATCTGGAACTCTGTACACCAAATACTACCATTTTCTAAAAATTAGAATCCTTTTGGGGACATTTCCAGACTTTCTTATTGCTATGGCAATTGTTATTTTACTTGGGTTTAGTCTTTAGCTAAGTTAAAGACATTTTTCTGTGATCAAAAAAAAAAAAGACAACATTAAAAGTGAAATCTCTATGAAAGTCAAAAGACCAAATAGAGTACTCCTTTGTGCATATTTTTACCTATGAAGATTATCATTTCAGCAAAAACCAACATCACAAATAATAATAGTAATAACAAAGACATATGCTACAAAACTTCATAAAACTGTAGTATCATAACAAGAGTTTTAATCACATTATGTTTTCTCCATAAAAAATCTTTAGATTTTTAAAAAGAATCTGTTAAAGGCATACTATCAAGTAGAAGAACACAATAGAAACTTCCTTGTAGTGGAGATATAAGGAGGCGATGTCTAAATCTGAAGATCCAGCACAGAAAATATATCTGGGCTGTAAATCTGGAAAGGAGTGTGAAGTGAGGTATATGCCGCTAGGAGAACTCAGAGATGATGTCAGCTCACCATGGGCATTGACTAGTGTCTGGGCAGAGGCAAGAGGCAAACCTGACCCTACTTGGAACAAAAGCATGGCTTTGTCTACAGAGGAACTTGCCCTGTGTCCAAAACCCCAATGCAGGGAGAGCAGAGTAAAAAATGACACAGTAATACTTCACTGAGTAAGCTATGCAGCCTGCATCTGCCTGGAAGGAAAAACTCATATGGTAGCAACCAGAGCTGAGGAACACTTCAGACTTCAATGTAAAAGAATATTCCCATCTTTGCTTTCACCTCTATATGCCCCCTTACTAACAACCCTTTCAATACATCCCCTTGATGGATTGCTAACCTCGTTGAGAAAAGCTGACACCTCTACTGGACCACATATTACTCATGGGTGGAGTTATTCCACCTTAAAAGTCAGTAATCATCTGTGGCACTCAATTGACAACCTCTTGCCTCAGATCCTGGCAGGGCCTGGTCCCTAGAGACAGGGTAACCGTCCTCATCTAACACCTTCACTTTACCTTTGTGGTTAGATAAGGGGACTTGTGGCTACTATAGCATCTTTCTCTTTCTGGATCCTACTTAAGCCTCCAGGCTTGAGCCCTATGCTCAAAAGATGTTCCACTGAGAGCCTTGCAATGGGGGTAATTGGCTGATATCGATAAAGAATAAGTGGGGGCAGAAATAATTATCCTTCTTACACTATCTATATACTTTATTTTCTTTTCACAGAGTAACTGCTTGGAGAGCACCAGTAAAACTCGCATTTCTCTAGATATGTTAGGGCAGAATCCTGTTCCTTGAACAAAAGCAACCCTCCAGGTTTATTTGGAAGCAAGAGACTCAAAACATTCTCTGTGGCATTAAGGTTTTCCCCATTGCTCTTGTCTAATTCTACTCCAGTGAGTATTCTCATACCTTCCACTGGGCACACGGACCACTTCTGCATGTTTCTCCCTTTCCCATCAAGCACCATGACTATTTTCTCCAGGTATCACCACAGCTACCAGGCACCGCTGCCTCCTCTAGGAACTGCTTCTCTATTTTCTGGGAACTGCCACACTCAGAAGGCACCAACTGCCAGACTCTGCTGCTACTTCCCTGGTAATAGCCTCATTTGCACCCACCAAGTAACTATGCTACTTTGCTAGATGATGACTCAGCCACTGGAGACTGTTGCCTTTTCCTCCAACAACCACAAAATTCTCCAGGCACTGCCACCTCTGCCAGGTATTACAGCAGTTTCTATTGCCGGTCATCAGTGCTGATGCGCTGGAATCCTTGAAGTAGCAAAGCTAAGAAATGGTTCTTAATAGACTTGCCAGATTTAGCAAAACAAATACCAGGGAGTCCAATTAAATTTGAATTGCAGGAAAACAACAGGTAATATTTTAGTGTAAATATGTGCCATATATTCGTGTGAAGTAATATTCGGGGCATACTTTTACTAAAAAATTATTTGTTGTTTATCTGAAATTCAAATTTAACTGGGCGCCATGTATTCTACTGGCAACTTTAGTGTGGGACTAGAGGAGAATTAGCTCTCTCTCCGTTTGTGATTAACTCTGTTAGAAATGGACCAAAGAAGTACTTACAAGAACCTAAGACACTGTCTTTTTAGTGCAGAAAGCCTCTGCAGCTTTTATTACCATCCCTCAGACTTGACTCCATGAGAACTGGTTCATGAACAAAATCTAGTCAAAATCACCTCACTCCAACCTACTCCTCAGTCCGTGACTAAGGCTTTATTTCAGTCATTCACAGTGGCCAGACTTCCTTTTCCCTTCAGATGAATTCTCTCCCTGGGGGTAAAAAAAGAGCAAGAGAGGGGAAGGTTATTCCTACCAGATGTTAAAATGTATTATAAAATCCCTATAATCAAAAACAACATAGCATTAGTATATGAAAAGATAGACCAATATAACAGAATAGACACATCACAAATAAACCTAAAAGCACGTGAGCATTTAATGTATGTTAAAAGGGAACAAATAAGATGGGAAAAGATGGACTAAATGGTTTGGGAACAAATGGAAAACCATTTAGTAAAAAGGATAACATTAGATGTACCTTTCATATAATATGCCAGGGTAAACTCCAGATGGATCAAATATTTAAATTTAATAAGTAAAACTCTATAACTACTAGAAGAAAATGTGTGCAAATTTCTTTGTAAACTCAGGTGGGGAAAATCTTCCTAACTATGATGCAAAATTCAGAAGCAGTAAAGACATGATTGGTATCCTTATGAAGACTAGCTTACATACATACTTTGATGAATTTGACTACATAAAAATTTAAAAGTTTCTATGGCCAAAAATTCCCATCAAATGGAGTCAAAAGACAAGTGATAAACTTGAAAAAGTTATCTGCAATTTAAAACATAGACAAAGGACTAATATATTTAATATACAAAGAGCTCTTAAACAATAATAATAAAAAAAGATCATTAACTAAATGGGAAAAATGGACAAAGGCAAGAATAGACAATTCACAACAAAAATGAAAGTGATACACAAATGATATATAAGAAAGATGTTCAGTAACACTCATAAGAAAAATTAAAATTAAAACTAGTCTCTGATATACTTCTTTTATCAGATTGCCACAAACCCAAAATTATGACAGCATATTCTTTTCACCCAGCTGCAGAATAATGAGCATCCTCTTACATGCTTGCTGAGAATTCTTCCTATAGAGATGAATTTGGTAATACTTGGCAGATAATGTGAAATTAGTTATACAGCACATCATCCATTATTGAATTCTCTGGGTAATAATAACCCAAACGTCCATCATAAGGGGTCTGGATGAATAAACCATAGTAAATCTGTAAGCTGGAATTCTATGCAGTTGTCAAAAAAAAGAGATAAACCTCTATTTCTCCAATTACTTTGGCATGGAGTGATCTTTAGAGTATATTATTAAGTGGAAAGGAGGAAGTTACAGAATACTGCACTTTGTGTAAGAACGGAGTGGGAAACACAAACATATTTTAACTTTTATTTTTCGGCATATGCATGTATTTGTTCATAATTGAAAAAATACTGGAAACACTAAAACATTTAAATGTAGGAGTTAGGAGGTAACAAGGTAGAGGATTGGGGATGGACATGATACTTTTCCAAATATACCTTATTATGAAGTTCTAACTTAGGAGATATAAAAAACTTTTATATTTCAAGTCAATTAAATTTAATAAGCAATCCCTAAAATATTTTTTAAAAACTGAAAAACCACTAAAAAAAGAATTATTTCAAGGAAATAGAACATCTTTTGACTCTACATCCTTAGTGTATGTACTCTAAGAACACAGCAGTACACGTAAACTTCATTCAGTAACCGAATATTAACATTGGTATTATTATTTCTTTTATCTATTTTTATATCTTATAATGTAAGTAAATAATTTTATTAGGGATTAAGATTTTCAATGCAAGATAAAAGAGATACAAGTATAAAATCAAAGTTAGTTTTAAAATCTTGTAATATTACATTTAAGTTAGGAACAAGCTCTAGATTGTTATTTTCTTTTTAAACATTTATATTCCCTAGCTCTGTCCACTGAAAATAACTAGAAGCAATAACAATCCAATAGCTATGTCTACATTTGGCAACCAGATTGTGGCCTCTGAATACCATTGCCCCATGAAAGAATCCAGGATTCCTTAGAAGAATGGCTAGTTCCAGGTCTGGATCCGCAAGTCTAGACAATAAGCCGAGGACCAGACAGAACGAAGCTATCAAAACCTTGTCAAAAAGACAATATGATGCATTTCCCATGGGTCAAAGAAGGGAGTATATAAACATTAAAAGTAATACTAAATGTGCCTTGGCTGGTGTAGCTCAGTGGATTGAGCGCAGGCTGCAAACCAGGCATTGCAGGTTCGATTCCCAGTCAGGGCACATGCCTAGGTTGCGGGCCATGTCCCCCAGCAACCGCACATTGATGTTTCTCTCTCTCTCTCTCTCTCTCTCTCCCTCTCCCTTCCCTCTCTAAAAATAAATAAATAAAATCTTAAAAAAAAAAGTAATACTAAATGCAATTGATCAAATATATAAAATCCATCAATTTAGAATTGTACTAAAAAAAGTTAAAATTCCACACAGCAGACATGACTTCACATAAAAAGAAAGAATTTGGCATTTCTCCTTTCTGTATGGACTATATTTCAGGGTAACCAAATACCCTCCATTCATAAGGAAAGGTTTCGTTTTGTGTTGTTTTTGTACAAGTGACACTAATGAGTAAGTAATTTTGTAATCCCTAATAAAAGGGATTCAGACCACCATCATAATGGATGAAATCGTTAGACGAAACAGAGGTGACAACCCCAACGTTCAGCCTTACGGCAGATCTCACGAGCCTCCCTGTGTGACACGAAGCACACCGCACCATCTACGACATACTCACGCCAGAACAGTCAGACCTGAATCTAATCAAGCCTCTAAAGCCCAGCGGCATTTATAGGAAATGTGGGGAGGGACAGCACCACAAGGAAGAAGACAGATAAATCCAGAATGCGGGATTTACCTGATAGTAGTCTGTCTACACAACAACCGACCCAGTGTAGTAGTCTTTACGTGTCAGTGTCGCTAAATGTTAGTTAGTCCCTAGTTATTCAATCAAACGCTAAATGTTGCTGTGGAGGTATGTGGGAAATGCAGTTAAAATTCGTAAACGATTGACTTCAAGTAAGGGAGATTATTCTAGGTAATCCAGGTGGGTCTGATTCGTTCAGTTGAAAGAATTTAAGAGCAGAAGTGAGGCTTCCCAGAAGAAGAATTTTTACCGGTGCACAGTAGTTTCAGCTCAGGCCCAAGAGTTCCGGCCTTCCTGACAGCTCGCCTATGGATTTCCGATTTGCCTGGCAGCCCCCGCAACTGAAGAATCCCACTCCTTGCAATAAATTTCCTAGTATATATTTCCTAATCATCTGTTTCTCTGGCTGAACTCTAACATACCCCAGTTTCTGCAACGAGTTAATAGCATGAAAAAAGGAGGGGAGGAGGACTGCTCTAAACTAAAAGACTTGAAATACAACAATAAAATGAAATGTGAGGATCTTGTTTGTATCCTAATTCAAAACAAATTAGTGCAAGTTAACTATCTGGAAAAAGACAGTCTTTAGATAATCTTGGAAGTATAATTATGGGTTCACTGCTTCTAGCCTTGTTTCCTGTGCAGCAGAGTCATAAATTGACGTAGGTTTTGCTGTCTCACAGTAGTGTGGTCATTTCCCATTGGTCTATCTGCCTGGCAACAAGGACTCAAAAGACCGAGTGGGCCAGCTCCCAGGACTGGAGCACGTACTCTGTATGTCGTTCCAGAGCTTTCCCACGTGACTTCCCCTGGCCCTGTCAGTACACATGGGATTGCTCTTCCCTTGCATTTAACATGATAATGGTAAGGTTTGAGTCTTGTATTTGCCTGAAGAGAAACATGACTTCTTTGATCTGTAGTTATTAGGCCTAGCTGGTTGAGGAAAAACCAGATGGTTTTTCAGGTGGAAGTGTTTAAAGAAGCAGAGAACCCACAGCTAGAAAAGAGAATGTTCACTTGTCTCCTAGCCAAAAATGTTGTCAGGGAAGTGGATTCCTCTGGTTTCAGTAAGGTAGAGAGTGTCCAAAGCACAGGAACAGGGAGTTCCTGAGGTCAAACTGAGAGGGCCTCAGGTGGGTGAATAAAAGGTACACCAAAGATAACTGGGCCATAAGGAGCTGTGCTGAGATCAGTGGAACACAGCAATGGAGGATGTGGCGGAGTGTGTGGAAGGGGCCTGGACTGACAGGGTAACAATGTGGGTAGGTAGTATACAGAACCCACCCTCTTCAAGATCCAGATACATCTTTCGGGCAATGGTGCAGTAAAATCATCCATTTAAAATGGATTCTCAAAGACTGGGGTCCATTTTGTTGACCTGGTCTGGCCTAATATTGAGCACCAGAACATTTATGGCATGGACTTAAAGATAACATTGTAAGCTGTGTGGTCTGGCAGCAAGATAGACGAGGACCTGAATAGATAGATTTCAGGGTAAGTTCATCAGCTGAGATGTTATTATACTGACAGAGCAGTGAGTTAACATGGAACTCAGACTGAGATGATAGTAGGAAATGGACTAGAATGGGTTGAACTCATTAGTAGAAATACAGCACAGTGACTAAAACCTGAGGTAGGTTCTGAAATCACACAGTGGATTTGAGTCCCTCCTCTGTCATTCATGAACTACGTGAACTTTGGCAAGTTATTTCACTTCTCTAGAACTGTGTTGGCAAAATTGAGATGGCATTAGTATCCGTCTTTTTAAAATATAATTTATTGATTATGCTATTACAATTGCCCCAATTTTCTTCCCTTGCCCCCCTCTGCCCATTACTCCCATTCCCTCAATCAATCATCCCATTTAGTTCATGTACATGGGTCGTGCATATAAGTTCTTTGGCTTTTCCATTTCCTAAACTATTCTTAACAACCCTTGTCTATGTTGTACCAATCAATTATGCTCCTTAACCCCTGCACCTTTCCCCCATTCTCCTCCTACCCCTCCAGATGATAACCCTCTGTATGATCTCCATATCTATGATTCTGTTCTTCTTCTGATTGTTTGCTTTGTTTGTTAGATTCATTTGTTGATAGCTGTGAATTTGTTGTCATTTTAATGTTCATGGTCTTGATCTTCTTTTTCTTAGATAAGTCCCTTTAACATTTCATGTAATAATGGTTTGGTTATGATGAACTCCTTTACCTTTACCTTGTCTGGGAAGCACTTTACCTGCCCTTCCATTCTAAATGGCAGCTTTGCTATCATTGATAGAGTAGGTTGTAGGTCCTTGCTTTTCACCACTTTGAATATTTCTTGCCATTCCCTTCTTGCCTGCAAAGTTTCTTTTGAGAAATCAGCTGACAGTCTTATGGGAACTCCCCATGTACATAACTAACTGCTTTTCTCTTGCTGCTTTTAAGATTCTCTCTTTATCCTTAACCTTTGGCATTTTAATTATGGCTTGTCTTGGTGTGGTCCTCTTTGAGTCCAATTTGTTTGAGACTCTCTGTGCCTCCTGGACTTGTATGTCTATTTCCTTTGCCAAATTAGGGAAATTTTCTGTCATTATTTTTTCAAATAGGTTTTTAATTTCTTGCCCTTCCTCTTCTCCTTCTGGCATCCCTGTGATTCAGATGTTGGTATGTTTGGAGATGTCCCAGGGGCTCCTTAGACTATCTTCATTTTTCTGAATTCTTTTTTCTTCATGCTGTTCTGATTGAATGCTTTTTTCTTCCCTATGTTCCAAATCATTGATTTGAATCCTGGCTTCATTCCTTCCACTGTTGGTTCCCTGTAGATTTTTCTTATTTCACTTACTGTAACTTTCATTTATGCCTGGGTCTTTTTTATGCTGTTGAAGTACCCGATGAGTTCTTTGAGCATCCTGATCACCAGGATGTTTTGAACTCTGCATCCAATAGGTTTGTTATTTTTGTCTCACTTAGCTCTATTCTGAAGTCTTGTTCTGTTCTTTCATTTGGGCCATATTTGTTTGTCTCCTCAATTTGGCAGCCTGACTGTGTTTCTGTGTATAAGGTAGAGCTGCTTTGACTCCCTGTCTTAGTAGCATGGCCTAATGTAGAAAAGGTACCTGTAAATTTTGTGGGGTGGAGCCTTAGGTAATCACCAAGGTGGGACAACCCATTTTACCACTTTGTGGTTCTGTGTGGGTAGAGGGCTTGGAGAGAGGCCAGTGACACTGCCTGGCCCCTGTAAGTTTACCAGGGAGGATGCTGTCTCTCAGCACTTGCCCTATTTCCAATCACTTCACTTTTTCACCATATGCAGTGGTGCCCTTCCAGCTGCTGTGCTAGTGCCGAATCCCAGACACAATGGATCTGTGTAAGTCCTAAGTCCCTGTGGGCCCTTTAAGAGAAGTCTCCCTGAAAATTAGTTTCCTCCATTGCATCAACCCCCACTGGTTTTTGCAGCCAGAAGTTATGGGAATTTATCTTCCTGGCACTGGAACCCTGGGCTGTGTGTTCTGGCCTGGGGAAGGGATCCCTCCCTCCCAAGGTATCCCTCCCAATTTTTATCCACCACATGTGAATGCGGGACCACACGTGAATGTGGGACCACCCATTCTGCCACCTCTCCACACCTCTCCTCCTGTCTCCGCATCTCTGCCCCTCCTACCCAGCTGGTAAATGTGCCTTCTTTAAATCCTTCGTTGTCAGGTGGCCATACAGCTCGATTTTATGATGGTTCTGGGTGATATTTGTTTTGTAGTCCAGTGTAATTTTTTTCTATAGTTGTAATAGGAGGCTAAGCATGTTTACCTATGCCTCCCTCTTGACCAAAAGTTCTTCAACAAACCTTTTCTAGGAACTTTTTCAGAACTTTTCTGGGCAAAGCAGCTGCTCCCAGTGGTGGCTAGCTGGGCACAATACCCATGATATTAATATCTATCTTTAATACCTATCTTTTAAAAAAGATTTTATTTACTTATTTTTAGAAGGAGAGTAAGGGAAAGAGAAAGAGAGGGAGAGAAACATCAATGTGTGGTTACCTCTCACGCACTCCCCACCAGGGACCTGGCCTGCAACCCAGGCATGTTCCCTGATTGGGAATCAAACCAGCAACCATTTGGTTTGCAGGCCTGTGCTCAATCCACTGAGCCACGCCAGCCAGGGCTAACACCTATCTTTTAAGACTATGGTGAGGCTTACATCATATAATAAATATAGGACAGTTAAGGTACCTAGCACACATTAAGAAATTTTTAAAAGGGCAAAAAAATAAACAAGGAGAAATTTTAAAGAAAGTACAGGACATCGTGACAGAATTATTGAAGAGACAGAAAGAAAGCTCTTCACATGATTTAGCCTGGGAATCCAGAAGTAATACTGAAACCACTCTGATACGGAAATTGTTGAATTCAGGTGCCATTACTGTAGCACATTCATTCATATGGGAGATACTGTAAATATGGAGGTACGGGGTTGGAACACCAATGAAAGATAACAATTGGCAATGTTGACTTGGGAATCATCTGAATATAGGTGATAATTGAAGCTATGAGTGCATGAGCTCTCCAAACGTGTAAAAATAAAAGCAGAGGATGGAGGACAGAGCTTGAGAAGCAGCAGCCAGAAAGGAGAATCCTGCAGACAATGATGAAGCTTTAATCTTAACTGTAAGTGGCCTGCTGTTCCTCCATATTCTACACTGATGCAACTAAAGGCAGTAATGTATTGTGAGGAAAAGTACGGGACCAGTGGCCAGGAAATCTGGATCTCAACCTAGTTCAGTTAACTTGCTCTGTGGTTCTTAGGTGGATCGCTTCCCATCTTTGCATCTCAGCTTCCTCGTCAATAAAAGAAGAATGTTGGACTAAATGATGTTATGAATTACAACAGGAAGTCACAAATGTTTACAATCCTTAACCACTAAGAGCCTCCTCATCCATTCCCACAGTCCTGTCACAGATGTTTAGTGACCTTACAAAAAGCAGGAGGCATTGGACATACTTTCCTAGAAAAATATTTCAAAAGTCTCTCAAATTATTCTAGTCTTCACTACAGCACTGTGTTTACCACAATTTTATTGAAGCTTCTGTGTTTTAACTGGAAAATACCTACATAAATTATGAAATTCTGACTACCCATTACAAACTGCAAGATTTATTATAAAAGAATCCTTCTTATAAAAGAATTAACTTAGAGGTTTCTTCTTCCATAACTCTTACTATCTATATTTATGGTATCCTGCAAATATTTTTCCTACACTTTTTCAAATGTAAAAAATAAAGTTTCCCTATCCTGCTACAAAATTTCATAATAGGAATTCCAGAGAGAATTTTTAATTTCTTGAACTATGGTTTTAAAGATAATCTTTAATACTGACTTACTGTTTTACATTCTAATCAATTCATTATGCTTATGCAAAATTAAGAAAAAGCTGTAGAAAGGAGAAGGAACTATCTATAGATATCAATAATTACACTAATTTAATGCTAATTTAAATTAAATAATCTTACAATCTCTCCCATAGTCCAATCCTCACTACACTCTCCATGACCTAATAAAAGGAGTAATGGCCCCATTTTATAAAATCAAAGGCAATCTGTCAGGTGACATTCCTGGCTCCAAGGTTCAGATTAGTCTGAAATAGAAAGTCTCTTAAAATTTAAATAGATGTGCCTTTCCCCCAACTTTATTGAGGTATAACTGACATTCAATAAACTGCACATGAGGAAAGTGTACACTACAAGAAGTTTTGACATATATATACACCTGTGAAACAATCACTATAATTAAGAAAATTACCATATCCATAACCCCAAAAAGTTTCCTCCTGTGCCTTTGTGATACCACCCTCCTACCCATTTCTGCTGCCCCCTTTTCATTCCACCCCCCACCTTTAAACAACCACTGATCTGGTTTTTGTTGCTATAGTTTGGATTTTGTAGAATTTTATATCAGTGGAATCACACAGTTGTATTTGGGGGAGGGAGGTCTGGCTTCTTTCACTGAGAATAATTATTTAGAATTTCATCCATGTTATTGAGGGTATCAACCATTCATTCCTTTTTATTTCTGAGAAATATTCCATGGTGTGAATATACCACAATTTGTTTTCCATTCACCTGTTCGTGGACATTTGGGTTGTTTCCAGTCTGGGCCATTACAAATAATGCTACTATGAATATTCACATACAAGTCTTTGTGGGTAAATACCTAGGAGTGGAATGGCTGCATCATATGGCAAGTGTACAGTTAGCTGTTTAACAAATGGCAATCTGTTTTCCAAAATAGTATATCATTTACATACCAAACAGGCTATATATGAGGATTCCAGTTGTTCTACATTCTGCCCAACACTTTGTACAATCAGTGTTTTTAATTTTAGCCATTCTAGTAGCTAGGGTGTCCAGCGATATCTCATTGTACTTCTAACACGCATTTCCCTAAGGAATAACGATGTCAAGCATCTTTGGTTTGCTTATTTTGTCATCCACTTATCTACTGTGATGAAGCATCTCAAAATCAGGTAGTATATCAACTTCACTTTTCTTGATCAAAGTTTTGGCTACTGTAGGTCCTCTTGCATTTCCATATCAATTTAGAATTAGCTTGGTAATTTCCACAAAAAAAAGAAACCCTGCTATGATTTTTATTGAACTTGCCTTTAAAGCTATAGATCAAATCAGAGGTAAGTGACATCTTAAAAATACCAAATATTCTGATCCGTGAACACAATATATTTTGGTATTTAGATTGTTAATTTCTCTCACAACATTTTTGTAATTTTCAGCTTATATGTCTTTCACATCTTTGGTCAAATTTATCCCTAAGTATTTTATTTGTTTGTTTGTTTGTTTGTTTGCTGAATAGTATTTGTAAAATTTCAATGTCCAATTGTTCACTGCTAGCAAGCAAGATATATAAACAACTCCCACAACTCCACGACGATGACGACAAAAAGAACAACAAAGCCCAGGGAGCCTGGTTAAAAAGTGGGCAAAGGACTGTTCTTTTCCCACTCATCTATTGATGGACAGTTAGGTTGCTTCCAACTCTTGGTTATTATAAATAATGCTGCATTGAGCATGGGTGTGCAAATATCTTTCAAAATTTAACTGCTTTGACACGTGATGGCAATCCTGGATCTTAGTTTATTTCAGCATTCAAATATTCATTAAGCATTGAAATATTGAACAACTACTGCATGCCAGGTTCTGTGCTGGCTGTCAGGAAGACAATCCTCAGTACGTTCTAAATGAGGCATAATAAAGGAGTGCACACGCAGACATGGACCTGGCCCTGATGAAGTCTTCTCATCTTACTGAGGTATTTTAAAACAAGAGTTAGAAGCTTGGACTTTAATTTGGCTCTGCTCCTGGCTGGTTGGTTGACCTTGAAAAACTTAATCAACTTTCCCAAACCTATTTCTTCAGCTATAAAGTGAAGATATAAATAATAGATACCTCATAAGATTGCTGTGAGGATTAAATGAATTAATATCTTCAAAGCCCTTGGAACAGGGCTGGGTGCATAGTAAATGGCCGATAAATCTATTTATGATTAGAGGGCAGGATTGGTTCTTCACAAGGTAAATCCACAAATGGCTGGAAAGGATGGGGATGGAAACATTAACAAGCATATGAAGTAGTGTTATTTAGCTGCTAAGCATAGAGGTCCTAGGGTCAGCCATATCTAGGTTAAAACCTTGCACTGTTGTGTACTGGCTGTGTGGCTTTGAGCAAACTACTTAAATAAGTGCAATGCCTGTAATGTGTTTAGTGTCATATTTGTCACACAACAGATACTTAACGGATAGCAATTGTTGACTATGGACATTCTGAAAAGCCATATCACCAACACCTGCTCATGATAATAACAGCTGCCACTTATTAGGGCTTACCATTTTGGATCCTGTGACAGTTTCTGTCCAAATGTTCTCTTTATGTTTCTTAATCTATTGAGTTAGCCAAAAAGTTCGTTTAGTTTTCTCTACAACGGCTCTAGTAGTGCTTAGCTGTCTTTAATTTTATTTGAAACAATTTTGTTGAAATTGTATTGTGATAACTGTCATATCAGCATGCATCTTTTTAAATCAAAATTGGTAAATTTTTGAGCAGCCATTTTCATATTGAAGATGGAAGAAGATAGGCAACATTTCCGGGGTCTTATGCTTTATTATTTCAAGAAAGCAACTGAAACGCAAAAAAAAAATTATTAATTAATGCCATGTATGGAGAAGGTGCAGTGACTGAATCATGTCAAAAGCCATGTGAGAATTTTCTTAGTACTATTGACATTTTGGCCAAATAATTCTTTGCTGTCTTATGCATTGGAAGATGTTTAGCAGCACCCTTGGCCTCTAACCACTAAAAGCCAATAGCAGGAGATAGGCAACATACCTAAAACATCCAAATCAATAAAGTTATTGGTGAAAATGAAAAATGTCTTTTTTATTTTACAGAAAAAACTAAACGGGCTTTTTGGCCAACCCAATAGCTGGGCGCGCATAATCGACTCCATTTCATGATAAGGAGATCATCTTTGTGTAACTATGACCAGTGAGAGGCTGGAGCCCAATAAGTGGTGACTTGGAATCCAACCCTTGACCAAACCAGGGCGCCAAGAGTGGCCTTTGTCACTGGGTCGAGACCTCAACACCCACTGGGAGATGGCGTCTGCAAAGGCAACAGTCCGCCAGGCCAAACGCACGGCCACACCACTGAGCTCCTACCTCCAAGAGCCTCGGAGGCTAAGCCTCCCCCACCGCCCCTTGGCCATGACCCCCGTCCTTGGCCTTCGCCGCCACTTTCCCTCCCACTTCTCCCGGAGAAGCGTAACCGCTGAGCCACAGCACAGCTCTGGGAAACCTTCAAACCCAGTCTCCAGGCAACACGCCGGGGGGAGGGTGGAGGCGGGGCGGGAAGGCGGGGCTCTTGCGTCACTGTGGTGCGACCGGGTCTCCGGCACAGCCGCAGCCACCGCCGCCTGTGGGCCTGAGTGGCGGGCTAGGGCGGCCCCTGTACCGCCCGAAGCGCGATGCCTTGAACCTGGGGTGAGGTCTGCAGCGCAGTCCTTTCGTCGTTTCCCTTCCTACCTGCTCCACGACCTTAGGGCTGGGAGTAGGCACCGGCCGGGCTTCGACAGCCGGGCTGGGGTTCAGTGGGGAGACAGGCCCCGCCCTGCCGCCCTTTCTAGGCCCCGGCTTAGGGTGCGGAGCTGGCTTGGAAGGCCCTGCGGTGGACGCACCGTCCCTAACCTGGCGGTTTCCAGTGGCCCAGGGTGGGGAGGTGGCTTGTCCTGCTTGGGGGGCGGGGACGGAGCTGGGGGAGCTAGACAGAGTTTTTCCTTCTGGAGTCCGGAACCGCTTTTGAATATTGCCGCCTGCGCAGTCTGTCGGCTAGCTGTTGGTTAAAACTCCAAGTTCAAATGCGCTTCAGGAGAGGGGCTGGGGCGGCGAGGGTGGCTGGTGTGTTTAGTAAACACACGAGTGCTTTCAGAAACTCTAGGCGCCCCCGCCGCACCCAGATCAGAAACCCTCTGCCGTGTGACGGTAACTCAGAAAAGGTCAAGTCGATCTACTTAGCTTAGCTGGCTCTCCATTTCTAAATTAGTTCAGGGTGCCCTTCTTTAAGGGCTTGCCTTGTTGAACCGACTGTCTTGAGACCCGGCTGAGGCGATACGTTTCCTTTCTAATCATTGTAATGATTCCTGGAATGGAAGTCTGTGTTAGCTCTGGGTGATTTCTTGTGTTACTTGTATCGGGTTACAAAATGAGGACTTACTATTATTCAAATTCATCCCCAGATCTTTCACCTTAGTTGCAGTGTACATCCGTATTCTGACCCTGTCCAGCCTCACAGTGCCAAGTGAGTCAGTTCTTTCCTCTGGCATATTTATAAAGGTGCCTGTGGTCATTAATTCTGAGATTTTCTGCGTAAAGTTACTCTTCTCCATTCCCCCGCCCTCACGCCCATTATTCTTGCTGTAAATTGAGCTCCATCCATTCAAAACTTCACCTTGGGCCAACGATCGTGGATTATTCACTGCTATATTGAAGTCACACCTCCAACCAGTGATACTTTCTGAATCCATAACTCAAAAATAGTGTGGATTTTTCTCCTTACTTTTAATGCCACCTGGCTGCCATTTCTAAGTAATTTCCTCTAGAATACGATTGTCTGTTTCCAAAATATGTACTTTGTCATTTCGTGTAAGTGAACTGTATATTTGATGTGTATAGCCTGCTACTTCTTAGTTCACATCCAAACACCTAACACAAGAACCTCACCCTTCTCCCCAGAAGGCAGGGGGGATCCAGAGAGGGTTCTTACAAGTTTACTTAGTGTATTTTTCCGAATATGTATTTAGTAAACACACTGGTGCTGCCAGAATTCTGTATTCTTAATCTCCAAGTACTGGCCATCCTGCTATAGTTTTTCTTTCTATAAAAATTGTCTTCTCATTAAGATCTTTGGGCTCAGAACAGGCATTCCAGGCCCTGTAAGTGACTCTGAGTAGTCAGGCTTGTTTCATCATCTATCTGTTATAACTGCTGTTAATTTCTTGTCTTGCAGAACAGCTTACAGATCTAGATTTTAAGTAAACAATGAGTAATAAAAGTGTATCCTTAGGGACCAAGTTTTTAGTACTTGGTTTTTATCACTGAGTTTTAAATCACTTAACTTCACCGTGAAAATAATTGGTTATTTCAATTGTAAATATCTTTTTGTAAGTAAAGTAGTTGATACAAAATGTCATGGAGAGCAGCCTTTGGAGGGGTCTTCTGAATACAACAGTACTTGTGAACTAGCCGTCTGCTTGCCCTTTCAGACTTATGAATGGATATGGTTTAAATTTTCATAGAGTCTTTTTAGGGACAGGGAGCTTGGTTGGTTGGTTTTTGCCAGTTGTCCTTGATGTGACTGTATATATTTAAAGAATATTTGAACTACAACAATTCATTTGTCAGAAAAAGAAATGATCCAGTGAATGTTACCACCCACTAGACTGGAGAGAATGTGGCATTTTTGGAATCCTTGATATTACGTCTCAAAATAGTTCTTTATTTTTAAAATCCTTCAAATGTTTTTTGAAAGCACACTATTTATTATCTCGCTAGAAAGGACTAAATTATAGGTGGCACAATAGTATGAGAGCTGCTAGTACTTTGAGAAATCTTGGCCAAAGATTCGTCTTTTGCTGAATTCTATGCCAGTAGTTTGCAAATTATGTTCCTATGAAATACTTTTCCCTGATCTAGAAGGAAGGATTTTGCTGATATCAAATAATGAATACCTCTCAATTTATGTAAGAATTAATTGATAAATTTTTACAGTTTTATATTTTTCTTCCACTTATTCTTTTCAATATATGTTATTGATTGTGCTATTACAGTTGTCCCATTTTCCCCCCTTCACTCCCATCCACCCTGTACATTCCCTGCCTTTAGTTCATGTCCATGGGTCATTCATATGAGTTCTTTGGCTTCTACATTTCCCATGCTATTCTTACCCTCCCCCTGTCTATTTTCTACCTATCATCTATGCTACTTATTCTCTATACCCTTTCCCCCTCTCTTCCCCTCCCACTTCCCTGTTGCTAACCCTCCGTGTGATCTCCGTTTCTGTGTTTCTGTTTCTGTTCTAGTTGTTTGCTTAGTTGACTTTTTGTTTTAGGTGTGGTTGTTAATGATTGTGAGTTTGCTGACATTTTACTGTTCATATTTTTTTATCTTTTTCTTAAATAAGTCCCTTTAACATTTCATATAATAATGGCTTGGTGATGATGAACTCCTTTAACTTCACTTTGTCTGGGAAGCACTTTATCTGCCCTTCCATTCTAAATGAAAGCTGCTGGATAGAGCAATCTTGGATGTAGGTCCTTGCCTTTCATGACTTGAAATGCTCCTTCTTGCCTGGAAGGTTTCTTTTGAGAAATCAGCTGACAGTCTGATGGGAACTCTTTTGTAGGTTATTGTCTCCTTCTCTCTTGCTGCTTCTAGGATTCTCTCCTTATCTTTAATCTTGGGTAATGTAATTATGATGTGCCTTGGCGTGTTCCTCCTTGGGTCCAACTTTTTGGGGACTCTCCGAGCTTCCTAGGCTTCCCAGAAGTTTATTCCCTTTGCCAGATTGGGGAATTTCTCCTTTATTATTTGTTCAAATAATTTTTCCACTTCTTCTTCCCCTTCTAGTACCCATATAATTCGGATGTTGGAACATTTAAAGATGTCCTGAAGGTCCCTAAGCCTCTCCTCATTTTTTTGAATTCTTATTTCTTTATTCTTTTCTGGTTGAATGTTTCTTTCTTCCTTCTGGTCCACATCGTTGCTTTGAGTCCCAGTTTCCTTCCCATCATTTTCATTTCCTTGTACATTTTCTTTTATTTCACTTAGCATGGCCTTCATATTTTCATCTAATTTGCAACCAGATTCAGCCAGTTCTGTGAGCATCCTGATTACCAGTGTTTTGAACTGTGCATCTGATAGGTTAGCTAACTAAGGATGGCCTAGTTGTATTTTTTCTGGAGCTTTGAGCTGTTCTTTCATTTGGGCCATTTTTTTTTCTTGATGCACCTGTTATGTAGTAAGGGGAGGAGCCTTAGGTGTTCACCTGGGTGAGGCAACCCAGTCTCTGGGTTGTGACGCTGTATGTGGGGCAGGGGTCTGAGAGGGAACCCCTGGTTCCCTTGCTCCGCTGTCTGCAGGATTTCAGTCACTTCCCCAACTTCCCCCGCTTCCCCCCAGCAAAGTGGGCCCTTCTGGTGCTGATTCCCATGTGGGTGGGTTTGTGTACGTTCTAGGACTCTTGGGTCTTTCCAACAAGCTCTCCTGTGAGGCTGGGAGTTCCTTCTGGTACCTCAACCCCCACAGGTGTTTTCAATCAGTGGTTTGAGGCTTTATTTCTCCAAGCTACAGCCCTGGGTTATGCAGTCCATCCCCCTCCCCAGTTGTTCCTCCTGGTTTATCTGTGCGTCAATGTGGGACCCCCCCAATCCGTAATCCATCACCTCGCTGGTCTGCTGCAGCCTTGTACACTCCCCTCCACTATTGGCCACCTCACTGGGTCCACCAGCTGCTGCCTTGCTGGGAGTCCTCTCTGCCCAGCTGCCTGTCTCTGCTCCTCATACCAGTCTGGATGAATGTGTCTTCTTTAACTCCTTGGTTGTCGGACTTCTGTACAGTTCAATTTTCTGTCAGTTCTGGTTGCTTTTTTTTTTTTAAATGGTTGTTGTCCTTATTTTGGTTGTGCGAAGAGGCACAGTGTGTCTACCTACACCTCCATCTTGGCCAGAAATCTCCATTTATTTTTTTTGAACTTTGGCTTCTCTCCAAGTTAGTCTTGGTAGATGTCTGAACAGGTGAACAAGAGTCGAAAGAATACTGAGTGAATAATAAAAAAAAGCTGTCAACAATATTTGTTGTATCCATTTATAAACATTTACTGTATGCTTATATATCTGCCGAAAGAGCTGTTATCCTCAAGAAGTTCTCAGAGGCGTGTGGTCAAGTGTCCTAGCTGATATGTGCTGTGATAGAAAAATTTGCAGAGCCCCCAAAGGGGGACACTGGAAAACCCATGTCTGGTGTGACTGGAGGATGGCCTCAACAGATGGTTTTTTGTGAACATGCACCTTTGGGTGTAGCTTTATATTGCATATAGATCACAGAGTCATATTTTGTATTAGTGGTAAACATTAATATTTTCATTATTTTATAGTATTCAAAGTGAACCATAAATTCCAGGTTCTCTCCACTGAACCAGGTTGAGAACCACTGTTCCAGGCTCTTCTCTAGATAGTGTTTCCTTTTAACCAGAGGAGTTTGTAATGATCAGGTTTGCCAGATACCGAATGCAATTACAGGATAACAAGTTAATATGTTGCCTCAAGTTATAAACCTGTCACTCAAAGTTAGGGCACCAAATTAAAACAATGCAGAAACAGAAAGGACCATTTTCTAATTCAATAGGTAGCTAAGGCTTCTCTGAAGTATATTATGGGCACATTGATTAAATTATCATTGCATGTTTTCATACTGTTCAAACTGTATTTCAAAACTTCGATTTTTATTTCTTTGTTAAGTAATGTAAGTGTAATTTAAAATTTTCAGTCTGGTTGGTTAAAATCTTTTATTGCGTTTAGATTGGATTGATACAGGAAAAGCTAGAGGGATTTTAAGTTTCATTTTGGGAGTAAAATACTAGGTTACAGGTCACCTACTCCACTTCCCACCCAAGCAAGTCGTCTCTAAAACTCCCAGTAGGTGGGAATTTACTGATCCGTATTCAAACACTTTTGCCCTGGCTGGTGTGGCTCAGTGGATTGAGCACAGGACTGCAAAGCAAAGGGTTGCCAGTTTAATTCCCAATCATGGCACGCGCCTGGGTTTTGGGCCAGGTCCCCAATGGAGGGGCGCACGAGAGGCAACCACACATTGATGTTTCTCCCTTTCTGTCTTTCTCCCTTCCCCTCTTTCTAAAAATAAATAAATAAAATCTTAAAAAATAAAAGAAAATAAACACTTCCACACTTTCAATGAAAGAAAGATCACATACATTAATTACGCTTCTGGATAATTATGGATGATAGGAAATTTCTTACATTGACCTGAAACCTGCCTGACTTACACTTCCTTGGCTATTATGTTCTCTCTGACTATGTAAATAAGTCTGACTTCCTATTCCACATGAAACCTCTTCAGATATTTGAACAAACCTATCATGTTGCTCCACGTCATTACTAAACTGTGATTAGCTAGAATAAACTGCTTTGTTTCCTTTTCTAGATCGATAACATCATGTGTACTTTACCAAATATGTTCAGATGATTAGGTGCCCTTTAAAAGTGTGACTGCTAAGAGCTGATCGCAAACTTCACTGTGGTCCAAGCAATACAGAGCACCATGGGACTAGGCTGTTGCTCTCGACATCTGCTTCTAACAGGAGTTTGGGATTATGTAACATCTTCCTTGCCCCTATTTATTGTTGCCTTATGTTGACTGGCACCCTCAGACATTTGTATTTTAACTGCTTTTAGCACGTCTTCCCTATGTGTTTCTGTGCAGTTGGCTTTTTAAGACATGTTCAGGATTAACTTTTAGTCATATTTGATGTAATTTATTTCATTTCAGAAGATCAGTATCTATTTCGGTCTTGATTCTGGTATTCAGTGTACATTCTTTATTCCAATTTTAGTCATCCACAGATTGGGCAGGCATGCAGTCTTGTCTTTGGGCCATCAATGAAAAATGGTAAACAGCCCCTCTCGGCACCAGGCTCCATTTCCTCCTGCCTCTCTGCTTTAGTAACTGGCCTCTTCTGCTGCCTCAAAGCCACCGTGCTCCTTCCTGTGCTTCTGTGTCCTTCATCCACCTTCTGTGACCTCTGCCTGCAATGTCTTCCCCTCACCATGCCTCTAACCCTCTTCTCTGACTCACTCTGACTGACCTCAGATCAAATGTTGTTGGCCCAGGGACTTCGTCCCTGACGCAAGACTAGGTCAGGTCCCCCGTTTACAGCCTTTTGTAGCACCTTGTCCTTGTTTGGCTTAGCACTTCCATTTCGTAGTTGCGTATCTGTTGGCATAATTGTCTGTCTCTTGCCCACCCAATCAGATGCTCCATGGTGGCAAGAGCCATGTTTCCTTCACTCACTCTTGTACCCCCAGAACACATCACAGCGCCAAGTACATGGTGCTTGTTGAATTTAATTTTTAAAAGGCCGTTTTAACACAGTGGCTCCCAAACACTGGTCTACAAGTGTTGGCTCCTGATGATATTTTCACAAGTTTGGGTTAGAACGAGAAAAATGTGGGCAGTAGTGTATGTGCCTATATGTAGTGCATATATATAGTGCATATCAGTGTGAGCTTACTACCTCCTTGGGAAGGACTGTTATCCTAGCATATCCTTCCACTTTTCAGGTTATAAATTGTTCCTTTTAAAATTTTTGTTAAGTTCTGGGGATTTTTTTATTTTTGAAAACTCTCTTTACTTAGAATAAGAATAAATGTGCATCCAGGGTGCTCTGAAAGTTTACTAGTCTTTAAAATTCAGAAGTCACTAACATTGAGTCCCCATCGAATACCCTAAGATCTTTGTTTCTCTTTGGACACAGTTGCTGTCAATCCACGTGGCTATATCTGAAATTATAATTTTTGCATTCAGAGATTTTTTTAGTGGCTTGGATCTTTCTCAACAACTTCCTGTTATTTGTCTCTATAATATAGTATTTATTGTTGCCAAGTAGGCTCAGATTCAAAACAGTAACTATTAAGTTTCTCTTTTTTTATTACAATTGTACTTTTCCTGTGTTTAATGTGACTAAAGGAGTCTCAAATACAGCACCTTAAATTTTAATACCCAAAGCAAAATTTGCATATTTGTGGTTACTAAGAATTCTTATTGCAGATGTTTTTGTATTTTAAAGTTATATATTTTATGTTTACAGTTTTAACTTAATTTTTTTCTTAAATAATAAAGCAGGTTTTCTGGCAAAATTTTTTCTGTGAAATTATTACTTTTGGGTTGGCCAAAAAGCTCATATTTTTTTTCCATAAAAGAAAAGACACTTTTTATTTTCACCAATAATTTTGTTGATTTGGATATTTTTAGTGTGCAGGCTGTCTCCCACGTGGTAACACCGATTGTTCTCAGTTAACATCTCAGTTTGGTTACCAACAACTTCAGCTGGTCTGCCCGACTGTGGTTATTAAGTAAATGTTTTGAGGTTAAATTTTTAAGTAATTTCAATAACTTACTGATCTGTATTGATAGGTTATTAAAGTATGATCCAGCCTTTTAATTAAAATATCACCTTTATATTTAGAAAACAAGTTACATAAATTCTAAGTTAAAAACATTTAGAGGACTAAAAATAAATAAATAAATAAAATATTAAAAAAAAAAAAAGAGCCCTGGCTGGCCTAGCTCAGTGGATTGAGCACGGGCTGCGAATTAAAGCATCGCAGGTTCAATTCCCAGTCAGGGCACATGCCTGGGTTGCAGGCCATGGCCCCCAGCAACCGCACATTGATGTTTCTCTCTCTCTCTTTCTCCCTTCCCTCTCTAAAAATAAATAAATAAATAAAATATTTTTTTAAAAAAACATTTAGAGGAGTTGAAAAGCAGAAGAGCTGTCTCCTTTTTTTTAAGCAGAAAGTGTGAGGTGGTTAAATTATCTAACATTTTAATTTTCTTAGGCTCTTCAAACAAACAGTGTTTAATTTACTTATATTTTACAATTAAAAAGAAGCACATTTATAAAGTAATTGAACAACAAGTGTTTTTAGCTGACATGTTGTGATCGTAGTATATCATAGTGGTTAAGAATATGAGCACTAGAGCCTGAAAAACATGAGTTCAGAGTTCCCTTCAGCCATCACCCACTGTTTAACTTCAGATAAGTCACTTAGCTCTATTTCCTTGTCATATAGTAGTGCCCATCTCTTAGGGCCATTGTAAGAAATAAATGAGATAAGATGTGGAAGGCCCTTAGTTCCGAGTCTGACACATTGTGAGCAGTCAGGAAGTGTTCTGAGAAAAACTTATAAGGCAAACACACTTCCTATTAACTGCAGTCACGGAAGTGCCTCTGCGTGTGTGTCTGTATAATGGGTTTTACTTGGCAGAATTATAGGGTTAGAGGTTCATCACCCTCCCAATTGTGTGAGTCCTGCTTTCTCATTTAGCTATGTGATTTTAAAAAATAGAAATATATATCTTTACTTCTAAAATATATTTTTAATAAATTCCACCGTAGGCTGTGTAAGTTTACTGAGCTCTCTCAATGTATTCCTAGTTTTTCTTTATTTTCTTGAAGGGGTGGGTATGTTGCTGTTTTTGTATTATCTATAAAAGTAACATATATATATATATTTGACAGAAACTATGTGAAGCGACACTTTCTGGATTTGAAAAGACATCATTTCATCATGGGACAGCAAATTTCGGATCAGACGCAGTTGGTTCTTAACAAGTTACCAGAAAAAGTAGCAAAACATGTCACATTGGTTCGAGAAAGTGGCTCTCTAACTTACGAAGAATTTCTCGGGAGAGTAGCTGAACTTAACGATGTGTAAGGCTTGCTGTTTTTCATTGTATTCCCCTCCCCCTCGCCCCCAAACGTATGCCCCGCATGTACGACTGTCTGAGACGTCACCAGAAGTGTTGATTGGTAAGAATGAACATTTCAGCAGCAGTGAGCAAATATTTATTGAGTACCTACTATAAGACCTTTTATGTGCCTATTTTAAAATATGTAATAGGAACAAAAGAGATTGAAGGACCATAAAATTACATTGTAAACGCAGGCAGATAAATTGATCCTTGCTTGAAAGCACCGAAGGGGTCTGTGACGAGAGCACGCCCATTAGCACCCTTGGAGAAGGGCTCCCAGGGTGGCCCAGGGCCCTCAGGCACTCATCCGTTCATGAGTAAATAAGTCCTGTGTGGTGGTTCACTGAGCCCTGCCTTTGAGCCCAGAGAAATACACATACAGTAATAACTCATTTATCATTGAAGAATAAGACATTTTAGTTACTAATACTTTCTAATCGGCTAACACCTTTAAATCTACTTAACTCTTGACTAGATTGATGTTTAAAATGGAATATAAATTTCTTCTTAAGGAGCACATTTAATAGAACTTAGTCTCCCAACAACACCAGCTGGTGCACTGACACAGATGGGTTCCTGGACACTCACCTAGCGGGGGGAGCCTGTACTGCAAGGGGCCTGCCCTCTGAAAGATAATCTTGGGTTGTTTTTTTTTAGGGTCCCTTCCCATATAAGTAAATATACAGAAAATGAACTAAGAGGCTGCATACTGGGTCTCTGGGGAGTTGGTGGAGGGCAACAAAGGAGGGCAGCAAGGAAGGCTTTACATTTTACTGTATGTGTATTGTTTAATCTTTTATAATTAAAATATCACTGGTTTTTAAAACTTTAGCATTTTACTTTTTTTTTTTTTAAGATGATCCAAATGATAGTATTTGAGGCTTTACTTCTGGGACCATATTCTTAAGGAGTAGAATTGGGTTGAGAATTTAATAGTATCATAACAGGGGAATGATTTTATGTCTGTGTTTCAACTCATGAGTAGTCAGTGACATTTGCCATCCCTTTTGAGTCTTAGAACTTATACAAACCTAGTCTATTATACAAAATTTTGTCTTTTTGCCTAAAGATTCTGAATCAGATGTGTCCTGTGAAAGCATCGTAAGCTAGGTTTACTGTGTAAAAGGGAACAAATGGTAAAGAACATCTTCTCTCATTTATCCAGCCCAGGGATTTTCCATGTGGATCTGGTTCTTGCAGCCACTTTTCATGGTCAGAGTTGGGCGTTCAGTAAGTGCAGTGCTGTCCGAGAAACAAAGTGAAGCCTATGCAAAAGAAGGCTTGACAGCTAGAAAACAGCTGGGGACTGGCACAGCTGAATTACATTCCCTGGCAGGTTTTGTTACCTAGGATTAGTTGCTTAATTTTCAATGGCCTCAATTTATTTGGCTGTAAGTCACTTAGTTCTGAGTGTGATGTCCCCACTGGTGCTCAGGGAGAAATGTGAGCAATGATAGAAGGGAGCAGGAATATTGAAGTGTCTTTAAACTGATTTAAATGGGTGTTGATGGCATGATAATTATCCTCTAAGGGTCCTATTTGTATGTAAGAACCCTATGGCTCTCTAGATTAAAATTACTCTGCTAGGGGAAGGCAGTAAAGCTATATTTAAAGTGTCTCTAAATCATTTTCTTGATAGAGTCCAAATTATAAACTTTTTCCAAAGTGATGTGTTAGTATTGTTGCTTAAATAAGGACTCAACCAAAAGCAAGATTTTTTTCACAACTTATGTACATCTGAGGCAATAGTTAAAATGTGGGTAAGTGAAACCAGCTAGTTTTTCTTTTATTAAATTCCTAATTCCTTAGACATGTTTGTCATTGATGTCTATTAAAAATTTAAAGACCATTGAGATACTAGATATGGCAAAAATATTTATAAATATCAATCTATTATCACACTGTTGACTTTAAAAACCTTGGAAATTAAATAGTATGTTTAATCAAAACTCTATCCCTGTGTTTTAAAGAATCTAATTATTATAATCATTAGTCTTTGTGTGTTTTCTTCAGGTTGCCTTCTCTGTTTTAAAGTGTTTCTTGATTCTGGTTTCATGACTCCATTATTTTATATGACTTTTCATAATATTTTTAAAATGTGTTTGTCTCTTTTCAGAACTGCTAAAGTGGCTTCCGGCCAGCAAAAACATCTTCTCTTCGAGGTCCAGCCCGGGTCTGACTCCTCTGCCTTCTGGAAAGTGGTTGTGCGGGTGATCTGTACCAAGGTGAGGGGGATGGAGACTTCCAGTGTGGAGTCTAAACTGTTTCGGTGGTTAGACCACATTTAATAGTGTAATACAGTGTGGTAAAAATAAATGTTTATAATTTGGTTATTGCTGACATTTATTTATAAAGCTATATAAAATGGCTTTGATACTGTTATTGCCTTCCAGGTTAACTGTTTGAATCTCACGGGTTATATAATTACCATATAGCAGAGACTTTTATAATCAAGAAAGGTGGTAGTAAACTCTCACCCTTGCACCTTCTACCTGTCTTTTTGGATTTAGCTGGCTATAGAATCCTAAGGTGACACCCTACTAGCTCTAAGATGCATCCTTAAAAATTAAAGTTATCTTAGAAGATCATTGCTTTTAAGAACACTGGGTTTTATTTATTTAATAATAATTTTAAAATCCATTAGAAGGTTTGGTTTTTTTGTTTTCTTTTAGTAATCTTTAGTTATGGAATGAATCTTTCACCACCAGTATACTGTCTCTTAGTTCATCTTTAAATTTTAGGTAATTGAATATATCAGCTGTGCTAAAAAATATAATGGCAGCTGTCATAGAGTATTTGGAAGTCCTATCCATCCATGGGTTGATTACAGTAGATGGTTTTTAACCCCTTTGAGCCCTTGGTGAAAATGAAGGAACAAATTTTATTAGGCCTTCTCCCATCCCAACTCCTGCTCTGAAACCAACAGTAAAATCACCCACAGGCATAGAGACAGTAAGTTGGGCATTCATGAGTGCCCTGAGGTCCATCCCGGACAACCCACACCTGGGTAAGGGGACTTTTTTCTTCTGTGTCATGATCAGCAGAGTATCCTGTACATGCTGCCCCCACCTCACCCCCTGACCTTATCTTCTCCCACTCCTCTCTCTCTCCCTCTGTTCCAGCCGCCCCGGGCTCCTTGCTGGCCTCCTTGTGCTCCTTGCCAGGTACATTCTGCCTGTGGCCTATGCTCTTCCTGTCCACTCAGCCTGGAATGGTTTTTCCCCCAAACATCTATGTGCTCATTCTTGTACCCTTTTCAGTTCCTTAATGCCACCTTCTCTGTGAGGCCTTCCCTGCAACCCTTTAGCATTTCAACTCTGTTAATCTTCTCCATAACACTTATTTCTGTCCAGTGTGTATTTACTGTCTGTCTTTCCTACTTACAGTGTAACCTCCATGAGGGCAGGGTTTTTCCTGTTATACTCGCTCCATCACCAGTGCCTTGAACAGTGTACATATTACCTGTAACATAGGTAGTCAGTAAATACTTGTTGCATGAATCCTCTGATTATAATAGTTGCAGTTTGATAAACTTTGCTATTAAATACTGTGTCTGTATGAATTATTCCCTAATTTCTTCTGAGCTGTGCAGTACCAAAGGAAGACTGGCCCAGTTTCTTCAGCTCTGAAAATCTATGTTGAAATCCATAAATTCCTATTACCCTTAATTCGGTTTGTTCTCACCCCCATGTATAGTCTTCTACAACAAAGAATATTACATATTTGCATGTCTATATGGGTCTTACCATCCCAAAATTTAATCAGTTATGATTATTAGTAATGGTTCTGCCGTTTTCACAACATGGAATCTTGTGGCATTGAACTTGATTTCTGATGGTTCAAGTGATGATTGTTCTATAGTTTTGTTATAATTTTGATGTGGTTATGTGAAGAGGCGAGCCGTGTTTGCCTGTGCCTCCATCTTGACCAAAAGTAAAAATTAATTCCTTAAGTCTGGAGAAATCGCCTGATCTCATCAGCTGTAAACAAGATGATGCCTAATCAGCTCTACAGGGTTGAGTATCAAACAGCATAAATTTGTTTACTACTTTAAACCCCATAAATGTAGGGGACATGACATTTAGTTGCTCTCTTGTTGGGTATTTTGCAGACCTGGAAAACTTATATTGCCTAAGATGCTTTACTACGTATCTGTTCCTTGTCTTGGGGAAAACCTGATCAGAGAAATTACTGAGGTTTTTTCTTTTACCTTTTTCTTCTTCTTATGTTAAGATTAACAAGGGCAGTGGCATTGTGGAAGCATCACGGATCATGAATTTGTACCAGTTTCTTCAGCTTTATAAAGACATCACAAGTCAGGCAGCAGGAGTACTGGCACAGAGCTCTACCTCTGAAGACCCTGGTGAAAACTCATCATCTGTGACATCTTGTCAGGCTAGTCTTTGGATGGGAAGGTATACAATACACAAGTACCATGTTTCTTATTTTCTTATATGCAAGCTACTAAAATCTCATGAATATTTTTGCTGGTGCTCTTTGTCATATCTTAAATCACGTTACTTTTTGTCTCATTTGATATAATATCCCAGATCAGCTTTTGGCTTACTCCGTGCATCAGGACACTGTTAGAACGCCAAATTAAAGAAAGCTAGAGTGACTCCCATTAGGTAATATTTCTGTCAACCCCGTTTTCATGAATCTGCTGTCCTCTCCACAGGCTTACACTTAATGACAAAAGATTTGTCATTAATACCCCTCTTACAATAGATATTTAGGTTCTTGGACAATCAAGCCCTGCAGGAAATTAGGTCCAAGAATGGCCAAATCATTCCAGTTTCCTTAAAAGTATGTAATTGGAGCATTCAGGTTGTCAATACTGGCTCCAGCGCTTGGCAGTGCACTCAGGAGTGAGCAAGCGGTCGATGCACGTATCACATGCACCAGAAGGAAGTGAAGTCAGCCAGAGGTTCCTGTGACGGCCCTTGTTTACTCAGGCCTGATACATTATTGTTCTGTCTAAACTGGCTTTTCCCTCTCTGGACTGCTTTTGGCATGTGAAAGCTCCCACCTGTTGCCATTTGAGAACCATAACCATAATTTAAAATGGTAAATCCCTCATTGGAAAGCCTTACATGCGTCCAGACATGTTGACATCCTGTCTTATTGTCATATAGGGTGGACAGCAGAAACCTGTATTGTCAGTGGACATAACTTCTACCTTAAAGTTGAAGATATGTTTAATAAGAATCTCTCTTTTATTGCTCCAGTTGCATTTTCTGGTCTATTCTCAACCAGCTGGTTTCCAAATACTATATTTCAGTAAAATTGTATTTTCCATTTATCATTTTGCTTATCTGTAATAGGAGTGTTTGGTTTTCTGGGTTTGGGCTGTACAGATGTTACTGAAGTGCCAAATGAGTTTCAGAACATTGTAGGCAGCATTAAGGCTTATCTTTCCCATATTTTTTAAGGTAATCTTTCAAAGACAAATGTTTGATTTTCTGCTTTTTTTTCTCTCCCTCTTCAAAATGATGATTAATTATACACAGTGGTTTGAAAGCCAAGAATAGTATTCACCAGTATATTTAAGCTCTATGGTAGCAAATGAAATGAAAATAATAATTTTTTCTTGTTGCAGTCATCTTAATGAAGGAGATAAGATTTTTCTTCCTTCTATAGCACCCTCAAGACTAGAAAATTCAGTGTCAGATCAGAGGAGGGCTGCTTCTTGCCTTTTTATGTTCTTTTATTTTTGGGTTTTGGGGTTTTTTTTTTATACCCTGATAATAGAAAACTAGACTTTTCAAGTTGAAGGGATCTTAAGAGGTATTTTTTTGGTTCAGCCTTACATTTGATGCATATTTCTATTAGTGGTTTACATTTATTGAGTACTTATAGGATATTAGGCATTACAATGAGCACTTTACATGTATAAACTCATTAAATCACATAGAAATTGACCTGAGATTCACATTCTGGCCTGTCTGGCAATACAGCCATGCTGCCAGTATTACTCTGGTGCATAGAGATCCTGTACCTCAGCGCCTCCTCAACTTGGATAATGGTTTGGAGGAGGAGCTTGAGATTTACCAAGCCTCTAGGTAGTGTCACTGCCGATTCATGAATAATACTTTGAATAGTGAGACTCTACTGATGACATTTAGCCAAGTGGTAGTCCAACTTATACTTGAAACCTGCAGTTACACGGGACTCACAGCCTCAGAGAAGCAAGCCTTTTCTTACACAGATGGCTCTGATTACTCTGACACCTTCCCTTTGTGCTATATTCCTGGGATGGCCAGAGCTGGGCTCTCTTGAGGCAGCATAGCACAGACTGTAGAACCAGGTTGTCTGCATTCAAATTCTGGCTATACTCCTAACCGTGTGACTTTGAACAAGTTACTAAACTCTTTCCTTGGTTTTCTCATCTTTTAAAAGAGGGTGATAACAATAGTATCTGCTTCATAGGACCCTTGAGAGAGTTAAGTGAGTTGTATATGTAAAATGCTTAGAACAATACCTGGCCCATACTAATATGTCTGTGGGAGTTATCTGTCATGATTAAGTAAATCACTACCATAGTCTGCTTATTTTAGTGGCAGTGCCTTTTGGAATTCCACCAAAAATATCTGTTCTCTTTCCCAGCCCTTCATATATTTGAAAAGAGTAATCAAATTCCCACTGAGCCTCTGTTTTCCAGGATAAGCATCCCCAGTTCCTTCGGCCATTTTTTACATGGCACTTTTTCTGGGTCCTGGAGGCTTTCCTGGATGTCTGTCAACACATCCTTCAGGGTAGGGAGCACAGAACTGAAGCCTCCACAGGCGGTCCAGCCAGGACAAGGAGAGCTGTAGGAGAGCTCTGCCACTTCTTACGGAGCGCGATGGACTCTGCTTCCTTCTTCTGGCCGCTGCGCCGCTGGGGAGGCAGCGAAACACCACGTGACAGGCTCCGTCGGCTGTTTCCGAGTCTCCTGTTCTTTCTTTTGCCTCCGTCCAGACCAGAACGCTGCTCTTCGTAGCTCTCCGCCCCTCACTTTTCAACGCTGTCCTTCAGAGAACTCGCACTCTTTAGAGGTTCAGTTACATTCTCTGCTGCCGACACCCAAGTCCGCAGCCTTAGATGTGAACCGTGAGCACCTCAAAAGCAGAGACCACAGGTCTTCGGGGCCTGGCACAGTATGTAGCACCTAAAAGGCACTTAAACATTGAAATGAATATTATGTAGGAAAAAATTAAATACATTAGATCCACATCCCCCTGGGTTTTCATTAAGTATCTCGATTTCAGTTCAGTGGCTACCCTATTTCTCCCTATTAGTGAAGCGTGACATTTAGTCTATTACCACGTCCTGATGATTGTCTTTGGTAACGCCCCTTAGGCCAGGGGCGTTACCAAAGTAACCTCTCAAGTGGATCGCTGAGATAAGATGCCACTGGTTTTCCTCCCTCTAGATTGTCCCTCGTGCTGCACTTCCAATCAGCCTTCCTAGAGTCTTCTCTCACGGGGGGTCTACTTTCCTCTTGACCAAACTCTGACTGTAGTCTGCCTCTCAGAGCAAGCTTAAACTTTTCGATTTGATATTCAAGGATGAGATTATCTCTGCCATACTTAAGCAACCTTTTCTCTTCATTTCTTCCTGGAGCGTCACACTAGGCTCCTTGCTGCACACACACACAGTGTGTTTCCTGCCTCCACCGCTTTGTTTATTCACCTGGCGCGTTCTTTGTCCAGATGCTGTCGTTTCTCTACCTCATCTTTCCAACAAGTTTGAGATACACTCATTTCCTGCTTCTTTACTTCGCACTTACTACCTGTAATGCACATTTGCTTATATTCTGTTTTATGTTCAAATTGATGTATTTTAAAGTGATATCTCAATGTCTTATATACAGTAGTATAAACACAGCAGGGAATTAAAAACATGTTAGAGATAGCTTCTACCCTTAAGCTTATAGTCTAGTTGCTATACATTGGAACATTCAATTTTTGTGTAATTAAAAAAATAATACATGCTTGGTGAGGAAAACCTAAAAATTACAGAACAGTGCAAAGGATAAAAGCAAATTAAAATCACTTCAAGAAATATTTATTGAGAACCAGAGACAGACTCCCTTTATTCAAAGAGCTTACAGTTTATGTTATGTGGACTCACCAATAAACAGCTAACTGAAATACAGTATTTTAGTTCTCTAATTGAGGCAAATGTTGGTTTGAGAACAGGGAGATGACCTTTTGAGCGGAGCTGCTGAGGTTGGAGTTGACTGAACTCACACGGGTGTCCTGAGAAAGGACAGCAGCCCATGCAGAGGCACTGGGCTCGCTCCGGGTACTTGCAGCTATGGTGGGAGTGGAGGAGTTGGCTCTCTTTTCAAGAGCTCTTTGAGGACGGAGACTTTGCTTTCTTTCTCCTCTGTGTTTCCTATAGCACCCAGTAGTTGGGACGAAGCAGTTTTCTCATGTGTGTGCTCATTATCAGCATCAGCACAGGAGGCCCTGATGGCAAGGTCCATATACTAGAGAGCTTTGTGTCCTGCATGGTGAATAAATCGTGTATTGGTTGAACTCGTTTATGTAAGTTTAATATGATTTAAATGGGCTAAGTTGTTTTCAGAAAGACCTGCACATTTCCAGTTTTCATCCATATTTTCTTTTAGCCATTGCAGAATATATCTTTCATCCAGTCTTTCTATATGAAATTTGCCCCTTACTACTTCTTCCCTAGTATAATTGCCTTCCCTGAAAGGTATGTTGATTTAGTCTGATATTGCACGACTTTTGCTTTATCTGAGGGCACATAGATGTTTGATGATGCTTTTTAAGTCAATGCAAATAAAGTTTGAACTGTAATGACAGCAAAGTGTTCCAGCTCAGGTTTCCCGTTGCAGGGTGAAGCAGCTGACTGATGAGGAGGAGTGCTGTATCTGTATGGATGGTCGAGCCGACCACATCTTGCCTTGTGCTCACAGCTTTTGTCAGAAGTGCATTGATAAATGGTAAGTTATCTGCTATCTTCATGGGATAGGCAAAGGTCAAATGGGAGCATGTAAATGAATAAACTCCAAAAAATACAAAAGTATTGTAGTTAAGTATAAGACACTTTGTTCTTTAGTTCTTTGAATTTTTTATTTATTTATTTATTTTTAGAGAGAGGGGAAGGGAGGGAGAAAGAGAGGGAGAGAGACATCAATGTGTGGTTGTCTCTTGCACGCCCCCTACAAGAGAGTGGGAGAACCTGACCCACAACCCAGACATGTGCTCTGACTGGGAATAGAACCAGCAACCCTTTGGTTTGTAGGCCCCTGCTCAATCCCTTGAGCCATACCAGCCAGGACAGTACTTTGAATTTTACGGCATACCTCCAAATGGTTAAAAATGTAAATGTGAGGATGTATTTTAGTTTTGGCGGTTTACTTTTGCTTCAGGAGATTTGTGCCTAACTTGAGTCTAGAACCCCATGCTTCCATTTTGCCTTTCTATAAGATTAGTGGAACTCGTGTGAACCCCTGCATGATTGGACCTGGAGGGAGTTGGAGAGGTCAGCTAGTCGAGCTCGTTAATTCACAAAGTCAGAATCACATCTAGGAGAATGTACCATTGGTGTCCAGTAAACCACGTACATTTGAAGTACAGTTGGATACATTTTGACGTGTGGACACACGCACAAAAGCCGTCATGACAGTACAGACCGTGGTCAGGTCCAGCAGCCCACCAAGCTGCCCGTGTCCCGTGGCAGAGCCTCCTTCCCACGCCTTCCTCCCGTGCCCCGGCACCCGCTGCTCCACTCTCAGCCCCTCTAAAATAGTCTGGGTTTTCTGGAATTTTTATAACTGAAATCATACAATACTTACTCTATTTTTGTCTGGCTTCTTTCTTTTAATATAATTATTTTGAGATTTACCCATGGCGTATCAGTAGTTCCTTTTTATTAATAGTCCTCATTGTGTGGCTGTATCACGGCTTATTAATCCATTGACCTGGTGATGGACGTTGGGTTGTTTCTAATTCTTGGTTATTACAAATAAAGCCTTTTTTAAACTTTTTTTTTTAATTTTGACAATGTTTCTTTTGCTAAAATAAATGGAAATTCAGTCTCTAAATTTACAAGTTAAAAACCATACTTTTTTTTTTCAGAACCTACCCATCTATCCAAAAGTATAAAATCTAGATCTCTTCAAATATCAAGTGAAAGACAGTTATCCTTATAATGACATAAACAAAAATAAAACAATATTACAAAAACCACTTCCACTCATAAGAAGTACATGGTATTAGCACATACAGTATTGGCAAGCCTATGGAGAAACTAAGCACTTTCATATACTGTAGGTCAGGATATAGATTGGTACAATTGCTTTGGAGCACATTTTGACAATATCTATTAATTTTTTTTATTTTAAAAGCAACTTAACAAAGCATAACATACATGCAATAAAATGCACCCATTTTATGCATATATTTCAATACATTTTGACAATTTTTTACAACCATGTAACCAGCATGACAATCAAGATACAGAACATTTCCCTCTCCCCAAAAAGTCAGTACCTGTGGCGAAGTCAGTGATAGGAATCGGAAATCCTTGTGTGTATTATCGTGGATAGGAAATCATAGATACTTTTTATCACATTACGTAGAATAAATACCATTTACTATCATCATTACTTGGAAATCATGGCAGTTTTCAAACTCACCAGAATACATTTACAAATAAACCTTTTACGTACATTTGTGGGAAAGTCATTTTATGGACATACATTTTGGGTTTTTTTATTGGGTAAATACCTAGAAGTGGAATGGCTAGATCATGTGGTGGGCATACTTGTCTACGTTTAACTTTTTAAGAAACTGCCAACTGTTTTCCAAAGTAGCTGTACCATTTCACACTTCACCAGCCGTGGAGAAGGGTTGCAGTTGCTCCACAACCTTGTCGGCCCTTGGTTCGGTCAGTCCTTTCAGTCTTAGCCATTCTTTAGATGTGTAGTGGTATCTCACTGCGATTTTAATTTGCGTTTCCCTACTGACTGGTGATGTCGAGCATCTTTCCATGTGCTAATTTACCATCTGTCTTTGGTGAAGTGTCATTCAGAGTTTGCAAGTTCTTTATGTATTACTGATATGTATCCTTTATTAGATACTTGATTTGCAAATACTTTCTCCCACTCTATGATTTGCCTTTTCATTCTCTCAAGAATGTCTTTGAAAGAGTAGAAGTTTTTAATTTTGACAAGGTTCAATATGTCAGTTTGTGATTTATGGAGAGTGATCTTAGTGTCATACCTAAGAAATCTTTGTCTATCTTCTGGGAGCTTTATTATTTTCAGGTTTTACATTTGGGCTTATGACCCACTTTGAGTTAATTATTTAATGTAGCAGTATCGATCAAAATTCTTTTTTTTGCATATGGCTCCAATTTCTCCAGCACATTTTGTTGAAAAGACTATCTTCAGTAAATTGCCTCTGCACCTTTGTTGATAAGTATTTGTTCAAATACACGTGGATACATTTCTGGGTTCTGTTCTCTTCCGTTGATCTGTTTGCCTCAGTATCTTGATTATTATCTAGCTTTTAAAATCAGGAAGTGTTCATCCTCAAACTTTGTTCTTCTTTTTCAAAGTTGTTTTGGCTGTTCCAGGTCTTTCGAATTTCAATATGAGTTTTAAAATCAACTTGTCAGTTTCCACAAAAAAGCTGTAAGGATTTTGGTTGGGATTGGAGATAAGTTTGGAGAGTGTTACCTTATTAACAATACCCAGTCTTCCAATCCACAAACACAGTAGATTTCCTCCATTTATTTAAGTCTTGTTTAATTTCTCTTACTGATTTTTGTAGTCTTCAGTGTTGCATTATCTCTGACAGATTTATTCCTGCATGCTTTATGTTTCTTATGCTATTTTAAGTGGTATTTTTAAATTTCAGTGTATGATTATTTGTTGCTAGTATATAAAAATATAATAGGTTTTTGTGTTTCAATTCTTATATTCTGCATCCTTATTAAACTCATTTCTTAGTTTGATAGCTTTTTTTGTAGATTGCTTAGGATTTTCTTGAATGTCTAAATGTAATTTTTCAAAAATATTTATTCTGGATATAGAATTCTGGATTGGCAGTATTTTTTTCAGTACTTAAAGATGTTGCTTCATTCTCCTTTTTCTTGCATTGTTTCCTATCAGAAATCTCTCATCCTTATCTTTTTTCCTGCGTGGTTGGTTATTGTACCTTTTTCCCCTCTGGTTGCTTCTAAGATGGTTGTTTGTTGTTTATTGTTGTTGTTTTGATTTTGCCTGGCTTAGATCAGTTTGGTTATGATGGGCCTCAAAGTAGTTTTCTTCACATTCCTTGTTCTTAGGGTTCATTGAGTTCTTCAGATTTGTAGATTTATGGTGTCATCAGTTTTGGAAGTACTTTCACCATTATTTCTCAAATATTTTTTTCCGTTCTCTCCCCTTCCTTCTGGGATGGTGGCAACACGCATTGGACCACTTGAAGTTGTCCCACAGTTCACTGATGCTGTTGTCCTTTTTTAAATTTTTTTAGTCATTTTCTCTGTGTTTTATTTTAGATAGTTAATAGTGCTGTGTCTTTTCAAATCACTGATCTTTTTTTCTGCAGTGTCTAACTTGCCATTAATTCCTATCCAGTGTGTTTTTTACTTCAGATACAGTGTTTTCATCTCTAAAACTTTGATTTGAAATTTTAAATATCTTCTATGTCTCTACTTATGTGTTGGAGCTTTCCTCTAGTATTTTATGTTTTTAATAGAAAATTTACATAAGGTTTTATTTGAGCTAAATTGATGACAATGCCAGGAAGCAAGGTCTCAAATGCTTCAGAGAATGACGGTTTCTTTTTTTTTTATTGTTGTTCAGGTACTCCTCCAGTATTTTCTTAATATGTGGAATATGGGTACCATAACCTTTCATTTTCTTCTCTGCTAATTCTAACATCTGTGTCAGTTTCGGATTGGTTTTCACTGGTTTTCCTCTTCATTTTGGGTTGTATTCTTCCACTTCTTTTTATGGCTGGTAGATCTTGATTGGGTGCCAGACATTGTGATTTTTACCTTTTTGGGTACTGGGTATTTTTGTATTACTATAAATATTCTTGAGCTTTGTTCTGAAATATAGTTACTTGGAAACGGTTTGATCTTTCTGCGTCTTGCTTTTACGATTTGTTAGGCAGGACCAGAGCAGTGTTTAGTTTAGAGCAAATTATGTCCTACAAATGGGGTGAGGCCGTTCAGAGTACTCGGTGATCTGTGAGTTACAAGGTTTTCCAGTTTGGCTGGTGGGAACAGGCAGTGTCCCAGGCCCTTTGTGAGCTTTGGGTACTTTCCCCTCAAATCCTTCTGGGTGATTCCTCAGCATCAAGTAGCTTCCTCACGTGCACACACTGAATATGCTCGGGGAGCCTTCGGCGGACTGGGGAGTTTTCGCTTTGTGCAGCTTTCTCCACACCATTCTCCGCCCTGCGAACTCTGCTGCCTCAGCCTCCTGAGATTCTCAGCGCTGGCCCTTCAGCGAGGGGAGCCTACCAGGCTCCGCCTCGAGTCCCCTGCTCCCTCTGGCCGAGAAGCTCTCACGGCAGTGAGCTGGGGCAGTCACAGGGCTCATCTCCTTCGCTTCTGTCTCTCAGGATGACCGTCCTTTGTCATCTGATATCCATCCAGTCTGTCCCTATTGGCCAGAAGCAGTAGTTGACTCTTTTAAAACTGGGGCTTTTGTGCCCAGAAGAGCACACACATTATCTCGGGAAGTGTCTCCGAGGAACCAGAAATGACACTGGGTAACAGGGTGTGTGCCAGCTCTAGTGTTCACATTTAGTCTTTGGAACAGATTTCTTAATTTTTGCACAAAAGCCAAAGAGCAGTTGATATAATTTAATTACTTCGGTCTCAGATTTCACTGAGAGATGAAGAGAAAAACATTCTCCCTGCATGACATGTTTCTGGCTCAAATATGGTATTTTTGAAGGTTCCAAAATAATGTTTGACAAGACAAAAAAAAATCCCTTTGGAAAACATCTGATTTAAGTGATCGCGTATAAGCTCTTTTCCTGTCAGGAAAATTCTTCTGTGTGTGAAGTTATCTTTTATTTTAAACCTCGAATACTTCCATTTTGTTCTCTGTAGTGGCAAAAGACAGGAAAAAAACCTAAATGTTCTTCCATGGGAGACTAGTTAAAAGAATGGTAGCCTGTTCATACAGCGTGTGTTTGAAAGAATCAACAGCTCTAACGTACTGGTACATAATGGCCTACGAGATATATTGACAAGTTAAAAAAGAACAAAGCAGCCCTGGCTAGTGTGGCTCAGTGGATTGAGTGCCAGCCTGTGAACCAAAGGGTCGCTGGTTTGATTCCCAGTCTGGGCACCTGCCTGGGTTGTGGGCCAGGTCCCTAGTGTGCATGAGAGTCAGCCACACATTGATGTTTCTCTCCCTCTCTCTCTCCCCCCTTCTCCTCTCTAAAAATAAATGAATAAAAATCTAAAAAAAAGTTAAAGAGCAGCTATGCATGTGTACACACAAGCTTGATCATGCCTGGTCTATCTCTCGAAGAGTCTGTGACAGGCTGGTAGCAGTGCTTGCCCCGGGGGTGAGAATCAAAGACTGGGATGGAGGGGAGATTTATTTTTCACTGTGTACTTTCATGCTGTTCACTTTCCAAAAAACCATGTACATGTATAACTTTTCGAACAAACCTGTTTTAAAAAAGAAAAAGAGAAACTGTTCTTTAATTGACTTCTCTAATAGGAGTGACCGGCACAGGAATTGCCCCATTTGTCGCCTGCAGATGACGGGAGCAAATGAGTCTTGGGTGGTGTCAGATGCACCCACTGAAGATGACATGGCTAACTACATTCTTAACATGGCTGATGAGGCCGGCCAGCCTCACAGACCCTGACCTTGGGGCGAGGTGTCTTGTTGCTATTGTGGGCTCCAAACACTTGGGTCGTGGAGAAAGCATGCAGGGATGCGTGGCACGGGCACAAGGAGCTCACTTTTCCCCACCCTCCCATTTTTTCCCTTTTCTGACAGTTTGTCCCATTTCTTTTGATAAACTTTTCATGTCTTCCATTTATGGTACACTAAAATTTGCTACTGTTTTAGACTGTGTTTTCCTATTACTTACCTGTTCTAATATAGTATATTAGAACTAATAGCTCTTGAATACTTTGCCGAGGTAACCACAACATTACCAGAGGCTTCTATTAGAAGCACTACTATTTTTCAGGGTAGGAGTATTCTGAAATCTACTTAGGTGGGTTTAAAATAAACCGTGAATGTTAAAAAGTTGTAGCCACTGAGAAAATTTTAAATGACTGAAAATGTAGAATACATCAAAGTGCATGTTACTACTTAAATTCATCTTTCTGCTGGAATCTAAGGAGTACGTATGCCCCCTTGTGGTTAATTACTGCTCCTTTAATAATTTTTACTTGAAAAATTCCACAGTTCTTTCATAACTTTAGTCATGTGTTTCAGAATTACATGGTTTTTACTTAAAAGGCTTTTTTCCCCCATGCTGTGTAATTTGGGTGAAGACTGTAAAGTCAGGTGTAACTTTGCCGTGTAAATGGATTTCTGATGGGGAATCTTCTTGACTGCTCTAGAAATGCTTTCACACAGCTGGGGAACTGTTCTAAATAGCTTTTGAAAATGTTCCGTGCGTCTTGGAGTTTCAGAAGAAAATTTTCATCCCAGATCCTAAATTTTGCATGTCCAAATTATGAAAAATCATTCAGTATTGGTTTATGGTACTTTTATTTTCTTAACTTGCAAGCATCTTTCTGAGGCCAAGACCACAATTTTCTTAGATTAAGGGAGAAGAAAATAGGATGTAGCCTTTTAACCATCTGCACATAAAAACACCCCTGAAAACTAGGAGACAATTTGGCTTTCTTACTGTTTCGTTCTACTTGTTTTGAAATACTTTGAAAGAGTATAGTCATAATGGAATTATAATGTTCAGTGTCATTTCAACCATCTTTTTAAAAATGTTTGCTTATAAAGTAAAATTTTGTTTCATGTTACACTATTATTTCAGCATGTAATAAAACTAGGGCCTGATGTCTCCTTTTAAAAGAATGTTAATATTCCATGTAACTTAGCTGACTTCTTTGTAAATTACAAATATCTTCTGAAGTACCAAAGTATACAATTAAGGCTGCTGCTTACTGATGACAAAATTTTAATAGGCATGCAAATTAAATAATTCATTTTTAATGTCTGACCAAAGGTGGCTTGACTTTTACCCCCAAATTACTGACAACTAATTGGTGTACATTCACGATGGGGGCAGGTCAGTACCAAGTTACCACTCACTATGGGTATTTATGCCAGCTCCTGAGCTCTGTCGTATTGACCTGGCTGTGTACTTGGTTGTGTGACCTTGAGAAAGTCCCTTCCTCTGGCTTGTAGGTTCATACTTTAGAAACTGAGACTTCATTTGTGATTTTCACTTTATTTCAGCACTAAAATTTTTCCCCCAAGTACACATGTGCACACACCACACTCCCCTTTATAAGTTCATGTTTTATTAGTATAAATTTCTTTATATAAACTTCATGTACTATTATACTAAATATTATAAAGTCAGTCAGTGAAGACATGTATTAATGCATTGGTGACATGCAGTATATTAAAATTTAGTGAGTAACACAGTTGTATGATGGGACTTGGTTTTTAAATTAATTTTTTTTTCCAAAAAAATTTTTAAGTTAAATTCAAGTTATACTTGCAGTACCCTGACTCTCCTCCATGGAGCATTAGTATTCCACAGAACATATTTTTAAAATCTTGGGATAGATGACCCCCTGATATCTTTTTTAGCTCTTAAAATTTTAAATTGTCCTTTTGGATTAGACTTGCTAAGTCCAATTCAGATTGTTTAATTTATGGCCATTTCTGAAGGTGAACAGAGTTGCTTTACAGATTTTTTGGATCCTTCCCAGGTATAGCTGGTGATTTTATCCCTCAGAGTCTTTCACCTTTCAAGGAATTATTTAACAGTAAGCACAGCAACTTAATAATGCCCAAACCTTTTTGTTTGTCATTATGAGCTCCAAGAAACTAACTCACCTACTGTGAAATATAAAATGTTATTCTTAGCCTTATCTAATAAATGCGCAGTTTTTTGTTCACTCCATTAAACTGGGTAATAATTCTTAACATGTGAATATTAGGTATGTTGTATTATAATAACTAATCGTAAAAGTTGTAAATATGTTTAATGGATGAAATGTATACTTTTTGTACTTGTATAGCTTTGTCTTTTTAATTATGAGGTACTTAAATGCACTTACTATGATAGAAATATAATGTGCCTTCTATGATTTGTAAAATGGTTTCATGAACTCTAAGGAATTTATGTTACAAAGTTTTCCCTACCCTAACCCAGTAACAAAGGGTTTACTCATTATAATGCTATAGAACTTTAGTTCAAGAAAATGGATTTGACTATGTACTGAATTTAGAAGTTGAAAATAATAGTATCTGTTTTATTCTTAGGATAAAGTGATAATATTGTGCAATAAATAATCTTTTTCAAGTAAATTTTAGTTAATTGAAGAGACTTTTCTTCTTATGTAGTTTCATAGTCTTAAACACTAAACATTTATATTCCTTAAAGGACTACTTTGTATTGTGCCCTAGGGGTTTGTGATGCAAATTCATTTAAAATTGGACTCAGTTTTCTTTTACTTAATATATATCTGCGTAATGAGGCTTCTTGAAAATATCTTCTGGTTCAGTGATTTTTAACTTTGGGAAGTTGAATTTATTAAAAGGCAGTTCAAAGAATTTGTACTTTAACTGCTTTCTTCATTAAGTCAAGCGTAACCTGCTCTGTCCAGGAATAAGAAACTACATGGGGTTAGGGAAGTCAGCTGATCACCTACATGCATACTGGACAACACAATGACAGTACAATATAAAGTTTACGGCAGACGTTCGTTTGTTTTATCTTTTTACCCTACTGGACAATAAAAATAATTGATAAAATATTCCATCCTGTGACAGTTTTAATGTTTGCCTTGTAAAATCATTTCTAAGATAAAGTTAATGTGATTAGAGAAGCATGTTAGAATCTTAGTGCTGAGAAGGGGAAAGCCATCTGTAAGAAGGAATGGTAATTTAAAATTAAATTTACTGACATATGTCACCATGGAGACGAACACATTTTTGGTATCAAAAGGCATAAAAGCCTCCTCGGATAAGTTTTGGTGATCTTGCAGCTGCAACTTACTCCTTTTTTCTTTTAAAGATTTTATTTATTTATTTTTAGAGAGAGGGGAAGGGAGGGAGAAAGAGAGGGAGAGAAACATTAATGTGTTGTTGCCTCTTGCGCATCCCCTACTGGGGACCTGGCCCACAACCCAGGCATGTGCCCTGACTGGGAATCGAACTGGCAACCCTTTGGTTCGCAGCACACCCTCGATCCACTGAGCTACACCAGCCAAGGCTGACTTATTCTTTATCATCTTATTCTCTGGCATCATCTTCCTAATAAAATATTTATTTAGAGGCTGAGGGTGTAAAAATTCCCAGAGCACTATATTTGTATGATTAGTATTCCTTTTATTGAAGTTAGTTATACTTGTTCTCTATAATATAGTCATTGTTTGGGTATAGAATAGTCCAGTATATTACCAACATGTCACCTTCAGCTGTATCTACAAACCCAGAAAAAGATGAATATTGTTTCACCGACACAGCACTCAGGAACAAGTAAAGGGAAACCCAGAGGGATGGTTTGCAATTCTGCTATAATGCAGAATGTGAGGAAGTAAAGGCCCAGGACAGGCCTTGGTAAGTACCAACGCAGGAGCTGTGCTTTGTTTTCACAAGACGAAAGGCAACTGCATTGCTAATCATGTCAGCAATGCAGTTTGAAGTACGGAACACACAACGTGAAGCTGAGCCTTTTAGAATGAGGGCCAACATACCTCAAAAACTGCTCTTTTAGAAACAGGTACCTTTGATTCCAGGAAAGAAATAGGATTCACCCCCAAAAATGGCCAGCTGGGTACAATGATTTAATAATGCAAAGTGCCACAGAAAAAGGAAGGTGTCTTGGAAGTTGGCGGGACGGGCAAAGTGCAGTGATTGTTGGCTGAACAGATGACAGTGTTACCCAGGGAACAGGGAATGAATGTGTGGTAGCCGTTAGAGAAAAGGGTAGCAAAGGTTCACCTTCTGGGTCCAGTGAGCTTGAGTTTTCCTAGTGAATGTCATCCATGTTTGAGTCTTAATTAAACATCAATTGGTAGTTATTGATAGCTTTTAATGATGCTCAAACCTTTACAGTAGAAAACTTAAACATTTTCTTTAAATAGTATTGAAGTAGTTTTAAATTATTGAGCCATAATCCTAACAGTTTATTTACTAATTAAAAACAAATACTTGATACAGCTAAAACAACATTGAAAACTGTACAATGCTTGTAATATTAGGACAAATGTATACAAATGGGGGCTTTTAAAAAATAATGAATGACTAAGATGAATGCTGGGTTTTCATTCAATTTCTTGATTAGCTATAAGGTAGCATACGTATTTGTTTAGTTTCAAAAAAATACACACTACATTTATTGTTCATGTGCTAAGTTGACCAGTGGAGGGGGGGCAAGCATCATAAAATAAAGTCACAGGACAAGAAATTCTGATGTTAAATAAGCATTTCCACAGACAAAAATAGGGTTCTTCCAACCCCACGATTCAGAGGGTGTCCCCCAGTCCGCATCTGCCCACAGTGATGGCCGAGAACGTCCTTGAGCAGTGTGCTGTGTACTAGGGGCACACACCCTGAAAACGTTGCCAAAAGGGAAGCCCTTTATTCAACATGCATTTATTGAGCACCTACTGTGTACTAGGCACTAGTAACACACATGATGAGTACACTGGTAAAGGTTAAATTCAGATCGGTCTTAAAAAATACTTTCTACCTGGTCCCTGCAACCACTTAATATCTTCTGAAAAAGTCTGTGTATTACATAAGGGAGAAATTTTGCCTTTAAAAAGAAAGGCACCAGGCTACAGTGATAAAAATTACATTTATGAGGCTTCGTGGAACAGTAGAGAAAGGACTACAGTAGGAGTAAGGAAACTAGTTCTAGTCCTGTTACTTATTAGCTGGGTGGGCTTACGTAAATCCCTCTTCTCTGGCCCTCATTCTTCACAAGTGAAATAACTGGGCTACAATCGTAGAGTATTGGGGCCAAAAGGAACAGAGGGCAGCTAGTCTGGTGCTTTTCAAAGTCCTCAGTTTAAATGAAAATATGTCAAAGTCCCAATAAAAAACTTAATGAAAGCAGAGTCACCTTGAAGAGGCAAAGGCAGCACCTGCAACCTCACTCCCCTTGCCCTCCACCACCCTGAAATTGGGCGGGGTGCCGGGGAGGGGGGGTTCACCGAACACCATTTGCAAACCTCTCATCTAACCCGAGCCCTCACTTTTTCGGATGAGGAACCGAAGACGGAACAGAAGTGACTGTTTCAATGAGCACATTGGGCTTCCTAACGAGAAAGGAGGGTGGTGGGCTAAATAAAACAGTTTAAGAAATTCATTAAAAACGCAAAGAAGGAAACTGTCTATTTTAACCCTCTCAAAGTAGTTCCTTTATGAAAGGGAGCTTTGAAGTTGATTGTGTTTAAGGCAGCCAGCCAGCCTGGGGCTGAAAGGAACACCTAGCAGCTGCCTGCAGGGCCTGCAGCGAGCAGACTACAGCAGCAAACGACAGGGACCCAGGTCACTAGGCACTTGGACCGTGGCAGACCCCAGCCCCAGCAGTGCAAGCACTAGCGGTTTCAAGAGAAACACTCAGAAAATTAGGAATGAGTACAGACAAGTGTGCATTTCCCAGACCCTCGAGGAGCGACCGGTCACCCTCTGTTACTCAGAAACACCAACAGAAGTGGGCATGTTAGATCCTCAAGTGGACGGTGCAACCAAAATCGCTGGGTTTGAGAGCTCTTCAGAGGCATCCTCTCCCTGGAGGACAACTCTGAGCATGGTATCTGGGCCACTGTTAATCACAGCAGGCTTGAAATTATACCAGAAAGTTAAAATGCATGTCCAGTGCTGGGCCTACTTAGCCAGGGCTGTGATCTCTTGTGACTTCATGGCATCGGACAGGAAGCTGAGCTCATTGCATAAGGTTTCGTAGCGGAACGCCATCCGGATCTGAGCAACGTTTGTCTTTCGAATATCATTTCCTTCAGGTCCTTCTTTATAATAATGCTGTCCCAGAAACTTTTGCTTTTCCTGAGGACCAAGAGAAATACAAATGAAACAATACACCTTAGATTCACTTTCTGTCCCACACAGCGGCTCTGGCATGCAGACGCGCCCCTCAGCAGGACCTCCATCAGGACTCTGGCTCCACAGGGCTCTCAGGAAATTCCTCCTGGCCTCTGTCCTCAAGGATGACACCCTTCATTTCCCACTATGCTGTCCTTGATCAGAAAGGAAAGCTGACTGCAGGTGAGGACAAAGGCAAGGCGAAGACTGTAAGAAGTCCCTCCCGAGAGCTGACAAGGGCAGACAATCGGGTGTCGGGGAGAGCCAGTCCCAGGAACCACGCACACAAAGAGAGTCCGCAGACTTTAGCTCCTCTGCATCCGCGTCAGTAGGAGCAGCACCAATACAGCCCTCTTCCTGTGCCTGCGACATCACCCAGAGGGGGTACCCAGGGACCTAAGACACCATCTAGAGCAATGGGTCTCAACCCCGCACGTCAGAATCACCTAGGAAGCTGTAAAAAAAAAAAAAAAAAAAAACTACTGATGTCCAGGTCCCATCCCTAGAGTTTTTAATCAATCTAAGTACTGTTCATCTATTCAACAAATACTAAGTGCCTAGGATGTGCCAGGGACTATTCTGGACCCTAGGGACATGATGCTGAACAAAACAGTCCCCACCCCAGTGGAAATTCCATTCTGGAAAGAGAAAAACACATAACTACATACGACAAGGTAAATATGATATTATGAAGAAGAGTAGACTAAAGGGGTGGAGAAGGATGGCGAACGTGTCCGTTGTAGACTGGGTGGTCGGGGACGATCTCTGCGGAGGAGACATTTGAGTCGAGGTCTGAAAAGGGACAGAGCAGCCAGGAAGACTCACAAGTCTCCTTCTCGGTATTCCTCCCTAGAGCATGGGTTTCAGTGTGACCGAGGCCCTGCTTGCCCCCTTCCTCACCGCCCCAGAGCCTGGAAGGCACCGGACACTCCGGCACTCACTGTGCACCTGCCGAAAGTCCGAGAGACGCAGGGCTGCCCACGCCGTACCTGATGCGAGAGGCCACTCTGCAGCACGCTGTTCCTGGCGATTTCACACAGGTCACACGTGCTCAGCTTCCACACCTGGGCTGCAATTGCATACTCTTCCATCAGCGCTTCCTAGACCCCCCCGCCAAAAGTACATGTATTAGAGGGCAGGACGTCCACTTCAGTGCCTCACAGATTGCAAAGCTAGAAACGTCAAACGTTGCAGACTTAATTTTTATTTAATGACAGGCACCTGGATAATCAAACAACATCCTCCCCCTTAAATGACAAACCGAAAAGATCTTTTTTGTGTGAAGCCTCAGATTACCAGGGAGAGACATAATCGAAGAGCCCACATATGTATTTGTTAAGCAGCACATGTTCAAAGCCCCGAGCTGGTCACTGGGCACTAGCCCGCCCTCCTGTGACCGGCTCCTGGGTCAGTCATACCTTCAGTACCTGCTCAGAAGCTTTGTCTTTTATTTAACAGACCATTTTCTTACAATTGTCCAAAAATAAAAGTTAATCTGAGTAAAGTACCAAGAGCAGCGATCGAACCCCAAGTCAAAATGAGAATGATGAAGTATGAGTAGTGAGACAGTGCAGGATTCAGGTTCAGGCTGTGCTTTCACTTGAACTTCTGGGACGTGACGTGCCTGATGATCGAGCCCTTGCATTATCTTCACCACCCCACTGCCTCTGTGTCCCAGAGCAGTGCTTAAAGTGTGGGCCCAGGATCCCCAGGGGTCCCCAAGGCCTTTAAAAGGTCCTCCCTTTTCCAACTGCATATCCTTGTGAGACAAGGTTTATTTATCACAACAGAGTGAGTGAAGGTAGGAGACGGCGGCTGGCTTCTGTTAAATCGGACATTAAAGAGATTTGCAAAAATGTAAAACAATGCCATTTTCTTTAGTTTGTTTTAGGAAATATGCTTTTCATAAAGTTGCTCTTTAAGTAACATTTAATAGGTTTATTAATGTTATCTTTAAATGAGCTAACATTTTTCAACTTCTCATTCATTTCCAACATAGTTCAATGTCACTAGACATAACTCATGTAGACAACAGCTCTGAGGGCCTCCGTTCTTGAGCGTGTGCAGGGGCCCTGAGACCAAACGCTTGGACAGAGAACCTGTCCTCGAAGACTGGTGCTTCTGATTTTACTACTCAGTGGCTGTCTTACCGATGCCATCAGCATGTGCTCGGCACACCAATGGCTGGTCCCCGTGCATGACGTCACCTCTCCCTTCCTCTTTCCTTTCCCCAGAGGTCCAAAGTGTAATGATAAAACAGTACTAATGAAAACGGTGGCTAACATTTTGGATACGTGCTACATGCAGACACTGTTTTAGACCGCGGTTCGTTATCTTAGTGGAGCCTCACAATAACAGCACAGGTAGATGCAGAGCCAGTTTTATCCCCGTTTTACACATGAGAAGGAGTAACAGAGACATCAAGGAACTTCACCGGCACCACGGAGCTAGTAAATTCAAAGGCAGGGAAAACAGAACAAGCAAGGAATTGAAACTCTACCTTCGAAGATTCAAGGACCCCGAAAGCACGCTCCCAGGAGGGACCCTCCCCTCACCAGGAGCTTCCCTGCTGTCTTCACTGGGCCCCGCACCCACCCTGAGAGCAGAACTGAGCCATGCGCTCAGGTGCCTGTGACAGGCCAAGACTGGGGCCTGCTGGGGACCCCTGAAGTCCTCACCTTCGTGTAGTGGAACTGCATGGGGTCATCGGTGGAGAGAGAGACATGCAGTCCCTTATGCAGGAATTCCCTCAGAGGGTTTTTGGAATATTCGAGGAACAGACTGTTGTTGCTAAGTGGAGACATGGCAATGGGGATCTGAGCCAGGTAGTAGAGATACTGCAACACCGGACTCTGCAAAGGAACCACCAAACTCAGGTGACCGGGGCCAGAGAAGGCAGGGAGGGGAGAGGGTGGACAGGGAGGAAGCAGGGCAGAAGCATCATCAGTGGAAGCCAGGGGCCGGGCAGTGTCTGTGCATGTCCCCAACCAAGCCCAAGTTCCCCAAAGCCACGGCGCCCATCCCCCTTGCCTCCCCTGACATCTCCATTAACCTCATTCCTAGTCACATGCCCATCTCTCCCTGGGACTGCCCTCCTCTCCAGGGTTGGAAGTGCTCCCTCCTTCCTCCAAAGTGGGGGCCAGCTCAGGGCAGGAAGGGCAGCTACACAGCCCAGCTGACCCCAACCTGCATTCTCAGCTCCCCTCCCCTAGGCGCTGACCCCAACTGGGCAGTCCAGAAGATGCCCCACTTGGTTATTTGGTTGCTTTGACTGCAAACGTTCAGGCTGAGACTGCAAACACTCTGCATCCTCAGGGATGGGAAGGGGCAGACCTGACTGGGCTAAAGCAGCTTTTCGGTGCTGCACCCACGCCACATGGAACTGTGTCCGGCGGTTAGACCTCCCCGGGGCCAGAGCAGGGAGCAGCTCAAGCAGACACTGTCCCCAAGGGAGTGATCCAGGTGACAGAGAAGACCCAGTGCAGACTTCATGGTAGCACTATTTACATCAGGGAAAAGCTGGGACTCTGTCCAACAACTAGAGATTGGTTGGATCAGTTACTGTCCAAGTGGCAGGCCATCCCTCCATTGGCCTTCAGGATGAGGAGCATAGATATTACATAGCAGCACAGAAAAATGCTCATTATACAAAGTTAATGGACAAAAAAAAAGAACCAAAAATCTGTGTTCATTATTATAATAAGCATTTAGAAATATGCTCTGGGGAAGAAAAGGTTGGAACTGGAAAAACTAAAAAGCTGTTAAGTGGCTGTTTCTGTGAAAGCAATAGCAACATAGGTTTTTCTCCCCCATCTCTCCATGTTCTGGAAATCCAAATTGTATTATATTTATAACTCTATAATTATATATGAAACCAAGATGACTACAGACAGCCCAGCCCAGAAAAAGGCTCCACGGGCCAGAGGCTCCCAGAGGGCAAACAGGAACCCAGGAGTCCCCACCCCACCCCCACCAGGGGAGCCCAGGGCAGGACCGCCGCCGAGGGGCGGCATCTGTGAACGGCTCGGTCACCTTCTTGAGGAGCAGCCCGTGGGAGATGTTGTCGGCAGTCAGGAAGGCAGACACCAGGTGGGTGATGGAGCCTGCTTCCCCACAGTGAGGCCGGAACAGGAACGTGCTCAGACCTCGTTCCCTGCAGAACAAGTGAGGCAGGCTCTGCATCAGCAAGAACTCCTGGGCCATACTGCCCAGGACCCCGCAGGCGGGGGTCCTAGCTCAGGTCCTACTCCAGGGGAGACAGTGACCCATGCCAGCACAGCTGACCCAGGACGCCCTGGAAATTGTCCCTCCCAAAATGCAGAGATCAGGCCCAGAAGCCTCAGAGCCAAGTGACGCCATCCCTGAGGAAGAGAGAGGGGGCCTTGTGGGAGAAAGAGACCCTGCCCCACCCTCCGCCCACTCCTCCCCTTCCTCTCTGCGCAAGGCCTGCAGCCCAGATTCACAGACCTTCAGAGCCAGAGAAATCCCCAGTCCAGCTTCATTGTTATGCAAATGAGAGAACCCAGAGAACCCAGAGGGTGGAGTGAGACAGTAGAAGCCACTGAGCAGGTCAGTGGCAGAGCCAGAACCAGAGGCCCCACGTCCAAACGCTCTGCCCCCAGCCAACACCAGGCCAAGTGCTTTCAGTGAGTCCCCTGCAAAGCCTCCACCCCCACAAACAAGCCCTGGCTGAGGCTGAGCTAGTGAGGCCCCACGGCCCAGATGGGGTGGGATCCCCAGGGGAACTGGTGGCTTAGTGTCCTGTGCCTTGGGCCCCCGACCCCGGCCACATGTGCCTCCCCTGCGTGTGGGCACTGGCGGGAGTCTGTGAGTGTGATACCACTGGCTGCCAGCTCCGTGAGGACACGGGTTTAGTCTACTTTGCTCCCAGTGTATACACACCCAGTGCCCAGGAGAGCCTGTCACAGAGCAGGTACAATCATTTGTTTCATGAGTAATTGCGTGTGTGAGCACCTGGTGTGGTGGTAAGTGAACATGCACATGTATTTGCACATCTGTGTATCACATCAGGGGAGGACAGCTGCACATGTAGGTGTTTGTGGATGTATGTAAATGTGCGTGTATGGGCATGGGGGTTGGCTTCATGGGATGCGTGATGGACTATGTCCAGGGTGTGACTGCCTGTGTGGGTGGCCCCGTGTAGTCGGCGGGGGCATGTCCCTGGGTCTGAGGTTTGAGGGCCCGTGGCCATGAGTGCAGGGCCAGCTCACCCACCTGCGGAGGTTGTTGAGCACCATGATGTTGGCGTACATGTAGTACAGGTAGTAGCTGTAGGGTGGGTTCTGTTCACTGGTCCAGATGTCCGGGCTGGGGCTCTTGTCTGAGAACATGTGGTCGCTGTGCTTGGACTCATCATCCACGCTGTCAAACCCTGTCACCTGGGAGGGACAAGGGGTCCTGCATCAAGCTGAGGCCAGTGAGCTGCCAGAGGCCTTGGAGTCCAGGCCTCTCAGGTTCGCACCTCAGCTGGGAGCCCAGGGTCAGCCTGAGGCACCTAACTCCTGAGGATGGGGAGTGGGCACAAGGCCACCATCTGTGCCTCCAGGGCTTCCAAAGGCACCCAGAACGCCAGACTGGAGAGTGTTGAGCCCCTGTGTCATGGCAAGGGGACACTCCGGTCAGGTGAACAGTGAGGCAGCCATACCCACTGCTGTGCCAAGGAGGAGGCCAGCGCTGCAGGGCAGCCACTGCCATCAGCAGCAGGGACTGCCCCTCTGCAGGGGAAGGGGACAGGCATTTCCCATGCACCTGCTATACCTCAGGCCCTGCCTGAAGGTTTACCACACATCGACCAACTTAATCCTCAGGGCAACCCTGTGAGGGAGGGCTTGGCTGTGAGCAAACCAGAGCCAAAGCGATTAAGCAGCTTGCTCGTGGGGGACCACCAGGCTCCGAGCCTAAATGAGCTCAGCATCTGGACTCTGGGGCTGTAGGTGGAGAATGCCCTAGGGCATGCCTCAGGTGTAGTCATGAAAAAATAGACCGGAGCTTCGCAAACAGGCCAAGGTGGGCCCCATTCAATGTGGCCCCTTGGAAGGCTGAGCCAGGGTTCTGGGAGGAGGCGGCTCTGCTCTCCAGCTCCTCCCTGGGAACTGCCCTCTGGGCCAGGTCAGCTGGGGCCCAGACTACAATCCTGGGGGCCCCACCCTAGTCTCAGGCTTCCTCGTCACCTGATCCCAGAGGTCAGGCCCTGACTACAAATGAGGACACGGGCACTCGGCCAGCATGTGAGGCGGCTTTGCTAACGTGCCCCACCTTTCACTCACACACAGCAGTGCTCTGGGGAGGTGCTTCTGAAAGACTGCCCACTTCGCTCCACTACCGGCCAAACTGGGGACTCTCAGCCCAAGCCGGGGTCTGCATCCTCTCCCTAAGGAGCAAGGAATCATGAGGGTCTTGCCAGAATATTCCCTGTCACAGAGCCATATGTGTCAAAAGGAGAGTCCCCACTATAGTCTCAGCATGGCCTGCAGGGGCATGGGGAGCCAGGGGGAACCTTGAGTTTTGCTCTGTGCTCACTAGCTCCAGGCCTTGCAGAAACTCAGGGCCTGGCAGGGGGTAATGTCAGCCCCTCTCCTGGGCTCTGTAACCAACCGATGCAGGACCTCGGACTGGACCGTAACTCTTCCCCTTCCTCCTTAAGTCTGCTCTTCCCCGACTGTGAGCAACGGCCCCTGCAAGGAGCATATCCACTCCCCAAGACAACCAGGCAGCGGGAGGCCCCGTAGCCCTTCCCTCTAGCTCACTGAAGGCTCTGCCCGGGTCCCGCCAGCCTACACCCATGCCCTCCACTCAGCCCAGAGTCCCGGGCCTGTCTCCTGCACACGCCACAGGTTTCTTAGGCAGCAGTACGGTGTGGGGATAATGCACCTGCTCGGGACTCAGGCACCTGGATATGATGAGTTCCAGTTCTGCCACCTGTTAGTTTCAATCTCATGCGGACTTTGGAGCTCAGAGCTCCACAGGGCTGGTGTGGGGATTAAATGAGACAGTCCCGGGAGAGCACTCCACACAGGGTCCGACACATAGCAAACACAAACACTGAGTGTTATTAACACCGACCACAGTGTAAAGTAGGGCAGTGAGGTGGCTGAAGCACGATTGTGCTGCGGTGTGGGCCACCGGGGCAGGCAACAAGCGATAACCGAGCTGTGAGCTGTTACGGCGAGTTCCAGCCCCGCCATCCAACGGATTGCAGGAACAGGCCCTAGACTCTTATCTTGCCCCCTCCCCCCACCTCTAGCCACCTTCTGTGCCGGGCCATTCACCACAGCAGCCAGGATGGCATCTGTCTAAAACATACAGTCCACGATGTCCCTCAGCGTGTTCAAACTTTTCCTGGTAGTCCCTGCACACACACACACACAATCACAATCACCCCACCCCAGGACCCCAGCCCTCTGGGGGCATCTTCCCTGCCTCCCTCCTCGTCAGAAATCATCTCCATAACCTCCCCCAGATACTGAACTTGCTTCTCACTGTCTCCAGCTACCTCCATGTCAGGCATGCAGAGCAAGCGACCAGCTCATGTCCCCCTTTTGCCCTTTCTGGTTGGCCTCTGCTACATCCCTTCTCTCCCATAACTAACCAGATATGGAAGGTAAATATCTTTTGTGAGGCTTGTGTGCTTAAGGTGTGAGAACTGTCTTCCTAGGTAAAAGCAGGAGAGCTGACATGTCTGCCTTTCTAAAGAAGACAGAGGCTGCTGCTCAGTGCTGCTGGGGCAGGATCCAGTCTTTCCAGCCCCACCTGGCCAGGAACTAATTCCGTAGTCCTGCCCCAGCACCCCGCCCCCACCCCCAGAGCCGCCCCTGAGAAGACAGGTGGGAGAAGGAGCCATTTTAGAATTTCAGCCTCTTGGGGCTGGCAACACCACGCCTGGGGCACAGCAGGGACAGGATCTGAGGAGGGAAGCCTGGTCCGACCCACGGGGAATCCTCTCCTCGCCCCACCGCTGTGCACTTCGCCAGGACACCGCCCCCGCTTACATATTTGAGGAAGAGGTGAAGCTCTCGGTGATCTTGGGGATTGATTGTGGCCTCGAAAAGGGGCAGAAAGATGTTTTCCAGCATCTTCCCAAAGTTTGGCAGCAGCTTCTTTGACCTAAATATGTCACTGGGGAAAGCAATGATGATGATCAGGGTGGGCCCGACAGCCCCCTTGGCCTGTCTGAGGTTTATCTTGGCTTGACCTCAATCACTTCCTTGGGCAGCTCGTGTCCCCTTTTAAACACCCAGAGTGAAGGCAGAGGTGTGGCCTGAACACTGACCCTCCCCCTCTTCTCCAACTCCCTGCAACTTCTGCAACACCAAGCACCAGCTGGTGGCTGGCGAACTCAGCACCTACCCAACCCATCAGGGGGCCCTCTCCAGCCAGAGGCCACCCTGGGAGAAGGGCAGAGGGGTTCCGGCTGATTCAGAGCCTGAGAGATGAGTCCACCTATGCTCAGTGATCCAAACTCTCCGCCACTCAGCTCAGTTCCCCTAAACCACAAGCCCCAGCCTGTCCAGGGCCATGAACTCCCACACCAGCCGGACAGGGGAGGGCAGTGGCGGTCTGAGTCAGATCCAGGGAGAGGGCCTGCAAGGAGGCCACTCACCCAAAAGGACATCCGCATCCTGCAGCAAGAAGAAGACAGGTAGTAGTTCCTGCCAGGCATTTGCACATACATGTTCTTTAAAGAGTAAGAACTTGTCACAAAGACTCTCTGCTGACCACCCTTCCTACAGGAAAATCCCTGGGGAGAAGAGGCCTCAGTTGGCACTGGAACAGGTCCCACCGCTCAGTAGTGCAGACTCAGGGGCCCTCACAGGACAGGTCAGGGCCCCAGAGAGCTCAGGCAGACAGCGGGCCACCTCACTTACTAGATCCGGGGCACCTGGATGATCCAGCGCATGTTGGGTGAGTAGACCTTGTGCTGGATGAACCAGCGGGCCAGGCTGGGCCACTCGTCGGGACTGCGGCCGTAGATGGAGAGCCGTGGCTCTGAGTACTGGTACTTGCTCTCCTCCAGCTCCCGGGCCACCTCCTGGCACCAAGAAGACCGCAGGTCAGGCCAACAGCACCTCAGCTGCTGGATCCTGCAGCTCCCTCAGCCACCTGTGCCCAGGCTGGGGAGGCCTCATCTGCTGCCAAGTACGTACTCACTCACCTCAGCAGAGGCTCCTTCCAGGAGAGAAAGGCCTTGGGTTTGCACCATCACGTGCACAACCAGGCCAGGCAGCAGACGCGGCTCCACATGGAGCTAAGCTGCTCCCAGCCAAGAGCAGGCTGCAAACAGGGCAGCAAGGCTGGACGCTGTGAGTGCTCCTGCGGTGGGTACCCTGCCCCTGCCCTCCCCTTGCCTGCAGCGGACACAGTGGACACACGCAGCACCTGCCTGCCCAGCTCGGGAGCTGGCGGCCAGGGCCGGAGCACTGGGCCCTGAGCACCTCGGCCTCACCGGAGCTGGACGGTGGGTGGACAGGGATTCGGGAAGGAGAAGACAACGAAGAAGCCACACACGGCCCCCACCTCCGATGCTGTCAGGCAGCTGGGGAGGGCTTGCAGAGGCTGAGGGCTCACTCACCTTGACCATCCGAGCAAAGTACTCTCCTCCCAGGTAGTTTTCAGTTTTCAAATACAGGTCCCGCAGCTCACTGGCCCCCACAGGGTTGTATTTTGAGTTGAACTTGTCAAAGCGATGGAATGTCTGCCGGCCCTGCGGAGAGGAAGCCATCAGCCAGATTCACCACGCCGTTCTGCAGCCACCACACACTTGCCCTCTCAGGCCTTTGCAAGGTGGTCCTACACACGGCCACGCTGAAAGATATCTTCTACGTCAGTTCTTGCATAAACTCTTGGAATGCCCTGGGGCCAGGCCCATGTACCCCCACCCGGTCAGCCTTGGGGTCCTTCTATGAGGCCCTCCGTGAAGGAGGACCAGGCAGGGGGCCTTGTGCCCTAAGCTACTGTGGCTCAAAGCTGGCCAAGTGAGCAGAGAGTACTTAACAACTGAACGATCCATAACGTGTGTCCTGTTACTGCTTAGACTTCAGACAACACTGCTTCCACCTTATGTCATCCTTCAACACATTTTTTTATTGTGGTAAAATATACGTAACACAAAATTTACCCTCATAGCCATTTTAAATGCACAGCTCAGTGGCGTTAAATACAGGCATGTTGCTGTGCACCTATCGTCACCATCCGTCTCCAGCACTCTCTCCATCCTGTGAAACTGAAACTCTGTGCCCATTAAACAAAAACTCCCCATTCCCTCCTCCCCCCAGCCCCTACCCACCTCTACTCTCCTTTCTGTCTCCGTGAACTTGCCTGTTCTAGGAACCTCAGATGAGTGGAATCAAACACTATTTGTCCTTTTGGATGTGGCTCCTAAGACTTAGGGTAATATTTTCGAGGATCATCCCTATTGTGGCCGATACCAGACTCTTGTCCTTTGGAAGGCTGAAAAACACTCCATTGCACGGACATGCCACATTTTGTTTTTTCATTCATGTACTGACGGACACTTGGGCTGCTCCTGCCTTTGGGGCATTGTGAATAATGCTGCTAGAAGCCTTGAGATGAAGGTATCGGTTTTAGTCTTTGCTTTCAATGCTTTTGGGAACATACCCAGGACTGAAACTGCTGGACTCTATGGTAATGCTATATTTAACTTTTTGAGGAAACTCCATACTGTTTCCTATAGTAGCTGCACTGTATAGTATTTTAATAACTTTGAAATATCAATAGGCATGTGGCATTCACCATTTTATAGGAAGGAAATAGGAACGTAAGTGAGTTGCTTAAGGGCACACAACTCCTCAGTGACAGAAGTGGAGTTAGGACTGGGACCGGCTGACTCCAAGTGGCATGCTCTTGTCCCCTGCCCCAGGGCTGCTCCCAGCCCCGCTGTCCTGAGGCCAAATGATCGCTCAGGGTCTCCATGGCTAGAAGAGAAGTGCTGCTCACACAGCCAGCCTCTCCCCAAGCACAATCGTGGCTCCGTTTTGGGGGGCTGAGTCCCCAGCCAGGACCGCTGGAGGTGCTGGGGCAGCAGCTCACTCACCGCGTGGACGTCCAGTGAATCCACAGTGAGGTCATACGGGTCCATGTGCAGGCTGTCGAACACCTGCCGCAAGGTGACCTTCCGGCCCTGCTTCTCGGTCACAACCCTGTCAGGCTCCGTCTGGTACGTGTGCTTGATGAAGCGCAGCAGATGCTTCTGGTTCATGCAGGCAGCCGCGTGGATGTGCGTGTCCACCTGCAACACACAGCCCACCAATCCGTGAGCCGGGCACCTCCGCTGGCAGCCACAGGTGGGACTCCCAACCCTGGAGGGGGAGCACAGAGCCTCAGCACCTTCTGGGCCGTGGAGGCGGCCCCCACCAGTGCCTGGATGCCCCCTCCCCATTTCTTCTGTAGATGCTGGGACTGGTCTCCTTTCCTCTGGCCTCGCTGCCCAACCCCCCTCCTTCCAGCATCAAGAGATCTTTTTAAATTGCAGGCTGGATCCAGCCACTCTCCTCATAACAAAACATCAATGCACCTCATGTCTTTGAGATTAAGCTCAAGCTCCTTAGCCTGGGATTCAAGGCTGACTTCAAGCCTTATCTCTGCCCTGCCCTGCCCTGTTTTCTGCTCCAGCCATGATATAGCCTTTCCAGGGGCCCCTGGTACCAGGCTGTTCCACACCACGTCACATTGCCCATGCACTCCCTCAGCCTGGCATTCCTTCCTTTTTACTCATCACTCTCATCCCCCTGGAAATTTCCTACAGCCTCTACTTGAAAGCCAGTCCCGACCCCCCAAGCACCACTGATGGGCCTCCCCCTCACCCAACCTGGGAACCTAGCACAGACTCCCCCTGTGCTGTGCATGGCCTCCTGATCCACTCTTATTCTCCTGGCTGCCCCTTCACCAGATGGGGAGCTCTTCAAGGACAGGGACCATGTCGGAAGCATCTAAGTCTCCAGCACCTTCCCCAGAGCCTGATACAATGTATTAGTTAAATCAATGGATGGATGAATAAAACAAATGAGCAGGTATAATAATAGGTCCCAGTAGTTTTGATAATATCTGCATCCTCATATAACACTGAGAGCCCACAGAATCCCACTCTACCTACTGACCTCTCTTAGAACCCCCAGGGCCTTCCCTTCAGCTACCAGCTTCAAAAAAACAGAGCCCTGGCTAAGCGGAGGATAACCTAAGGTCACAGTGGGCCTTCTGGCTCCCCTTCCAAGTGCCCAAAAGGCCTAAGAGAGGTTCCCAGGAGGGTGGCAGCAGCCTCACAAGCCGGGGTGCTGCTGGCTGCCACACTGCACTCTGCAGTTACTTCTGCGGCTCACTGGGTACTGTGCCAGGCCTGGGGGAATGCTATCCACGCTGGCCAGGCATCTCCAAGTCATGCCAGGCCAGACATTTGATCTACTGAACCTGTCTCAGCATTATATCAGCCAGCCCATGTCAGTCATCAAGGCCCTTCCTGCCATTAATACAGGAAGACAGACCACTAGACATAAGAGAAAAGAAACAATTCCAAGCACCAAAAGCACAGTACAAAGGCTCAGGCACCTCAGGGATGGGCTGGGCTCACGTGGCTACACAGGGGAAGGTCAGCTTGGCTTAGTGCAGCCAGACACAGCTGGGCTCAACCACCTCAGCGTGACTCAGCACATCCTGGGTTTTCCGGTCGTCACCTCCTGCTTACCGGTGACACACTGCAGGGGTACAGTATGTCTTTGCTCCCCTGAGTCACAAGATGAGGGAGGAAAACAACTGGACAATCCAGGAAGCATCCAAACTTCCAAATCTCCAAGAAGATTATTTTGAGAACACATAGAAGACCTCACTGGTTGTCAGTGTTTTCACTTCACTGGGAGATCCAAGGGCATTCCTTCTTTCTCCTAACATTCAGGTCTAAATAAGCAGCAGAGTTTCCCGACAGGGCAGGCCGATATCTGGCCCCAAGGCCAACAGTGACCGTTTCCATACCCATGCAGACATCAATAATCAATTACAGCACCTTTTCACTACACTCTGGGAGCAGCCTGGGTAGTCACTCCTAACTGGCTGTTTGGCACAGAAGATGAAACCTATTTGCTATCCCTGATACAACACAAACCAGAATGAGTAGGGCCTAATTCTACCCAAGTCCCAAGCTGCAAACACACTCAGCCTCTCCTTCTTAGCTCTGAGCAAAAAACAATCGTCTCCATTACACAGTCCTGCTGGTTGGGCCTCATGGTGTCATAGCCCGTGACCCACTGCAGTGTTACAGGTACTTTCACAAACACCACCCACATCACGGCCACGAGCAGCTCCGCCGAGCATGGCCCTGGTGTGCCCCCACCACGCTGCCAGCCACCTTGGGAACATGGAGGCCACCATGGGTTTCAGAAAGCCAGCTCTTCTCCCACAGTAGTAGCTTCCAGGGTAACGTAAAATCTAGGAACTAACTTCAGAAGATACAGACCCTGACCTTCAGGCATCCCAGCTCTGGGAAATGTGCTGGCCTTCAACCACACAGCCAGGATGGAGTAAAGCTGGGATGACATGAGTCCAGGATGACCAAACCAGGATGACGCACACCGGATCATCACTGTCCGGTCTCGGAACGGGCTGGGCTCATGTGCACGTAGAGGACTTCTCAGCCCCCTCCCTGGATCTCTTTGTCCTCTTCCCCTCTCCCTCCTTACAAACAGCTCTGCCTCCACTGAGAGGTGGAGATGTGACATGAGTCCCCCATCTTCCAGATGGCCAGCATCTGCAAATAAACCACTTTCCTTTACATCAGCAACTGCCTCAAGTATTGGCTTTCATAGTGGCAGGCAACCAGACCTGTGTTCAGTTATGGTGTCACAGCACAGGGGTCAAGGCCATCTCTGTCCAGACAGCACGTAAGTTCCCAGAGTGACAGGGAACCCTGAGGATAGGCTCTGGGGTGTAACAGAGCCCCACAAGGACGCCCTCATACTGTAGCCAGAGAGCTGCTGGTCGGCCCAGAACACCCACTGGGGCCCCCCCTCAGAAGCAAACAGGGTCAGAACTGGTGCTGCCAGCAAGGACCCCTGGACCCAGGCAGCAGGAAGCCGTCAGGCCCAGAGCATTCACACACAGCAGGCACGACGGCACGGGCCTGGACAGACATCTGGGCATGTGCTGGGCATGCAGGGTACATTTGGGCAGGGCCGAGAGGAGCTGGTATAGACACTGAGGCACCCACCTGTCTGAACACCTAAGACTCACAGAGAAGCACAGATGGCGCTTGAAGGTGAAAATGCTAGGTAGGTGGTGTCTGCATACACCCTTTACCTCTGTCTAGAAATCCCCAAACACTTCCACAAGACTCACAGACCATGAGCTGAAGCCAGACTCTCATTTCTTAAGAACTCCATCCAAGTGGGAATCCATGCCAGATGCCAAGATGCCTAACAGACATGATCCTGGGGCCTCCTCAGAGGGAGCCTCTCGCCTACCATTGCTGAGTGTAGCCAGCCTAAGCTGGGCTTGCCCAAGGAAGCCACACCCTCCCCGGCCATGATCTCCCTTATCAAAGGTGACCCAGGGAGGGGGCAGCCCCCCAGAGGCCCCATCTGGGACAGAGGGCCCTGTGGAGGTGATGACTCTACTGTGATTCAGGTGTGATCATTCCTCCTCCAGGAAGGTAGCCTGATCCCAGCCTCCTCCCCGTGAGTTTCTCTCCCAGCTAATTACCATACCACAGCCACTCCCCGCTTCCTCGGAGAAGCCCATGGGCCCTGCAAGATCCAGAACCCCACACACCTCTGCAGCCTCCCTTCCCCCTGCTCCTGCCCCTACACCTGAGCTCCAGCCACACTGCACTGCTGCAGTTATGCCGACACAGGGCTCCGTCGCTCTCCTCTGTCCCTCCTGGCATCTGCAGTGCTGTCACCTCTGCCTGGGATGCCATCACTTCCTTTCCCAGACCCCACCCTCTTCCTGGCTAAATCCTACTCTTTAAATCATCTCAGTTCCGACCTCTCCCAAAGCCGCTCCTGTCACAATTGACTGGGAACTTCTTGTGGTGAGGAAGTGACTGTTGTTCAACATTAAATGTCCCATGCTTAGTGCTGATCCCTTGCCTTACTGTATATT
>PVIA01007363.1:0-84344 GCA_004024845.1 Tonatia bakeri | reverse complement strand
TCATGTCCATGTGTCATAAGTTCTTTAGCTTCTACATTTCCCATACTATTCTTGCCCTCCCCCTATTTTATACCTACCATCTATGCTACTTATGCTCTGTATCTTCTCCCCCTCTCCCCACCCCCACTTCCCTGTTGCTAACCCTCCATGTGATCTCCATTTCCGTGGTTCTGTTCCTGTTCTAGTTGTTTTCTTAGTTTGCTTTTGTTTTAGGTGTGGTTGTTAATAACTGTGAGTTTGCTGTCATTTTACTGTTCATATTTTTTATCTTCTTTTTCTCAGATAAGTCCCTTTAACATTTCATAAAATAAGGGCTTGGTGATAATGAACTCCTTTAACTTGACCTTATCTGAGAAGCAGTTTATCTGTCCTTCCATTCTAAGTGAAAGCTTTGCTGGATAGGGCAATCTGGGATGTAGGTCCTTGCCTTTCATGACTTGGAATAGTTCTTTCCAGCCCCTTCTCACCTGTAAGGTTTCTTTTGAGAAATCAGCTGACATTCTGATGGGAACTTCTTTGTAGGTAATTGTCTCCTTATCTCTTGATGCTTCTAGGATTCTCTCCTTCATTTTAATCTTGGCTAATGTAATTATGATGTGCCTTGGTGTGTTCCTCCTTGGGTCCAACTTCTTTGGGACTGTCTGAACTTCCTGGACTTCCTAGAAGTCTATTTCCTTTGCCAGATTGGGGAAGTTCTCCTTTGTTATTTGTTCAAATAACTTTTCCACTTGTTGCTCTTTCTCTTCCCCTTCCGGTACCCCTATAACTCGGATGTTGGAACATTTCAAGATGTACTGGAGGTTCCTAAGCCTCTCCTCATTTTTTAGAATTCTTGTTTCTTCATTCTGTTCTAGTTGAATGTTTTTTTCTTCCTTCTGGTCCACCCCATTGATCTGAGACCCAGTTTTCTTTCCATCACTATTGGTTCTCTGTGCATTTTTCTTCATTTCACTTAGTGTAGCCTTCATTTTTTCATCTAATTTGCAACCAAAATCAACCAATTCTGTGAGCATCCTGATCACCAGTGCTTTGAACTGTGCATCTGATAGGTTGGCTATCTCTTGGTCACTTAAAATTATTGGTTCTGGGGCTTTGATTTGTTCTTCCATTTGATCCATTTTTGGGGGGGTAGTCTGGTCATGCCTGTTACGTATGAGGGGTGGAGCCTTAGGTGTTCACCTGGGCAGGGCAGCCCAGTCACTGGGTTATGACGCTATATGTGGGGGCGTGGTCAGAGAGGAAACAATGGCGCTTGCTCCGATCTCTGTCAGATTTCATTCCCCTCTGCCGCTTCCCACAATCAAATTGGGCCCTTCTGGTGCTGGTTCCTGGGTGGGTGGTCTTGTGTACTTTCTAGGACCCTGTGGGTCTCTCCAACAAACTCTCCTGTGAGGCTGAGAGTCTTTCTTGGCACTTCAACCCCCACAAGTGTTTTCAATCAGTGCTTTTAGGCTTTATTTCCCAGTGCTGGAGCCCTGAGTTGCGTGGTCTGTCTTACTGCCCGTTTTTCACCTGGTTTATCTGCGTGTGAACATGTGACTGCGGACAGCCAGCTGCCTTGTGCACCTCACTGGGTCTGCTCGTTGTCTCCCCACACCCACGCCCGGGTTCTGCCACCGGGGTCTGCTAGCCGCCACCTGTTCCCTGCGCACCCAGGTCTGCCAGCCAAGGCTTTTTCCTGCCACGACCCCTCTCCACTGGCCGCCGACTGCACCCCTCTTACTGGTCTGGATGAATCGTTGTCAGGACTTCCATACAGTTCAATTTTCTGTCTGTTCTGGTTGTGTTTTTTTGTTGTTGTTTCTAAATTTTTGTTGTCCTTAATTTTGGTTGTGCGAGGAGGCACAGTGTGTCCACTTATGCCTCCATCTTGGCTGGAAGTCCCTCTGCTCTGATCTTATTATTTTCTTCCTTTTACTTACTTTGTGCTTTATTGTTGTTGTTTAAGTTCCTTTAAGTGTAAAGTTATTGTTTATTTGAGCTTTTTCTTATTTTGAAATAGGCTTATAAAGCTGTGAATTTCCATCTTAGGATTGCTTTCCCAGTGTTCCACAGATTTAAGGTGGCTATGTTCCCATTCCCATTTGTTTCAAAGTGTCTTTAGATTTGTTCCTTAATCTCACTTTTGATCCATTCATTGTTTAATTTCATGTTTTGTAGCATCCATATCTTTGTGTATTTTTCAGGTTCTTCTTGTGATTGATTTCTAGTTTCAGAGCATTATGGTCAGAGAAGACACTTGATATGATTCCAGCCTTCTTAAATTTATTGGGACTTGTTTTATGTCCTAACATGTGGTCTATACTAGAAAACATTCCACGTGCACTTGAGAAGAATGTATATTCTGCTGTTCTGGGATGAAATGCCCTGAAGATATCAATTAAATCCATTTGATCTAGTGTGCCATTTAAGGCTACTGTTCCCTTGTTGATTTTCTATCTGGAAGATCTATCTATTGATGTCAATGGGGTGTTAAAAATCCTCTACTATGACTGTATTTCTGTCAGTCTCTCCCTTTATGTTCATCAACATTTGCTTTACATTTCTAGGTGCTCCTTTGTTGGGTGCATATATGTTCCCTAGGATTATATCCTCTTGGTGAGGTGTTCCCTTTATCATTACGTAATGTTCTTTTTTATCTCTTACTATAGCCTTGGTTTTAAAGTCTATTTTGTCAGATATAAGTATTTCTACCCCAGTACTTTTCCTTTCCATTCACATGGAATATCTTTTTCCATGTCTATACTTTTAGTCTGTGTGTCTTTCATTCTGAGATGGGTCCCTTGAAGACAAGATTTATATGGGTCTTGTTTTCTTATGTATTCAGCTAACCTATGTCTTTTGATTGGAGCATTTAAGCCTTATATTTAAAGTGATTATTGACAGATATATATATATTGCCATTTTATTCTTTAATTTCTTCTGTTTTCTTTTTTACTTTTTCTTCTTTTTCTTCTTCCTTTCTCTTTCTTTTCTCCTCCTTCTACTTCTTGAAAGCTAAATGGTAAAGCTTCCTTTACCATTTGTTGCAATACTGCTTTGGTACTAGCAAACTCATTTAACTTTTTCTTGTCTGGAAAGCTCTTTATTTCTCCTTCAATTTTAAATGATAGCCTTGCTGGGTAAAGTAACCCTGGTTGTAGGTCCTTGCTTTGCATCATCTGAATATTTCATTCCAATACCTTCTGGCCCTAAATGTATCTATGGAGAAATCAGATGACAGTCTAATGGGAACTTTCTAGTAGGTATATAACTGCTTTTCTTTTTGGCTTTTGAGGTTCTTCCCCTGTCTTTAAGCATTGCCACTTTAATTACTATGTGTCTTGGTGTGGGCCTCTCTGGGTCCATCTTTTTGGGGACTTTCTATGCTTCCTGGACTTTTACATCTTTTTCCTTCACCAGATTAGGGCAGTTTTTGTTCAATATTTCTTGAAATAGGCTCTTGATCCGTTGCTCACTCTCTTCCCCTTCTGGTGTCCCCATTATGTGGATGTTGCTATGCTTCATGTTGTCCCAAAGGTTTCTTAAACTCTCCTCATTTTTTTTTACATTCTTTTTTCTTTGTGCTTTTCTGCTTAGGTGTTTTTTCCAACCTTATTCAAAGCACTGATTCAATCATCTGCTTTATCTAACCTACTCTTTATCCATGTAGTGTATTATTTATTTTAGATATTATATTCTTTATTTCTGACTGGTCCTTTTTGTGGTTTCTGTTCTGTCTTTGTTCATGCTGTTGAGCATCTTTATGATCATTACTCTAAACTCTCTATCTGATAAAGTACCTGCCTCCATTTCATCTAGTCTTCTGAAGAATACTCTTGTTCTTTTATTTAGGGCCTGTTTCTTTGTCTTCTCATTTTGGCTGTCTCTTCGTGTTTATTTTCATGTGTTAGGTAGATCTTCAAAGACCCTGGTGGAGACTTATGTCAGATGCTGTCTGTGACTGGCTCTGGGTTACCAGTGTGGAGCTATCAACAGTCTACAGTTTGAAGCTTCCTCTGGTGGGCTAGGTGTGTACAGAAAGTACCAAGCTATGCACTAAGTCTTGGCTTTTTACCAGCACTGGGTCTAGGGGAGGGTTAGCTGAAGTCTCCAATCTCCCGTAGATTTGTCTTCACCTGCAATCTTTGTTAGGCTTAATCAACGAATGTGCTTTCAGTTATCCTCTTTAGCAGCCCAACTTAAGCTCCACAGGGTGGGCTGAGAGGGATTCCTGAGGGTGGGGCTACTGCTTCTTCCCAGGCTTATGCCACATAAAGGAAAGTGCTTTGCCAGAGAAAGATTGCTTCTGCAGTATGGGGAATGGCTGAGCCCAAGGATCCTGCTGATTGACCCTTCAGCTCTCACACCAGAGCAACCAACCCTAGACTCTCTCCTCATGTGGCTCTGGTATGCTCTGCCTCCCTCCTCTAGGAGGGACCCAGAGTAAGAACCCACAGTAAGTGGCTGCAAACAAAATTTTATGTGTTGTCCCTTTAAGAGACTTTCTGTGTTTCTAGCTGTCTCTCCATGGTGGACAGAAACACCACTGCTTTTCACAGCTAGATGTTATTTGCGTTCCTTTCCTGGTTCTAGTGTTCTAAACTGGGGAGCCCAGCTTGGAGTTTAGACCCACACTTCTCTGCGGAAACCCCCATGGCCATGGAAATATCCTTCCAGAACCTCAGCTGCCATCTATGGAGCCCATCCAGCCCTCTCATGCCTTTGTACTTCCTATCAGTCTTGATGTGGTAATGTGGTTTCTTCCATAAGTTGCTGGTTATAAGGCTTCTCTCCAGCTAGTGTTCAGTTGGTTATTCAGGATGATTTTTCTATAATTTAGTTGTAATTCCAGTTTGGTCCTGGGAGGAGGTTTGTGTAGCTTCTACCTACTCCTTCACCACCTTGGATTCCCTGAATCAAAATATTTTTTATTGGAGCTTTTACCCTAATGTTCTAGCTCTTTTTTTTTTCAAATTAAGAAAGGCAAGGATGACAGTATTATTATATCAATTTTACAAAAGAGGAAATATCTTAGGGAAGTCACAAAGCTTGTAATGGGTAGATATGGAATCAATCCAAGCCTGTTTGCTCCAAAGGTCTAATTGTAGATATTACACCATTCTAGTTTAACATGACTATGTCTCACTCTTAAAAAGTGCTTCTGTCCAAGAGAATCAGTGTGTGCTGAAATCCAACCAGTGCTTCTGATGAGCACTACTTCTGTCAAAAGAAAGGGGAACATTTTTCTAATTTATTCTGCCTGCTCAGGCATAGAACTGCAGTACCGTTAGCTTGGAAGGGGAACTGTATCTGATACACAATGAGGTACTAAATAGGGAGGTGGTGGCCCCTTTAGCCTGACCCATTTCTCATGATCTTTGAAATAACTTATTTCACTAAGGAATGTCTCCGACTCATCCTTTTAATGATCTGCCTTTTTCCCTGGAGCAATGGCAAGGTCACAAATCTATAGTATCATAATTTCCAATCTCCCAACACCTTTTTTTGAATATTTATTCAAAATATATCCTTATCAACATTTCCAGATTATTTCTTAATAAGACTGTCAACAGTATTTATTTACACTCATCCAGAAGTTTTTCTACTATCCTGGGAAAGAACAGGTGAGCTTAAAGCTAAAACTCATCTGAAATAGCTAGATGTCCTCCTGCAGTATCTTTACTCCATTACATTTATAGATCAGTTGTTATAATTGGGAAGAGGGGAGAGAGAGCATACATGAGTACTTTCGCTTTTTCTCTGTATGTGTATTTCATGACAGCTGCCAACAAATGGGCTCTCCTCCCCACGTGGAATAGACTTGTAAACTTTTTTGTGGTTATTTTTGCCTTTCACATTTTTCACCAAACTCTGCTCATTCTGACACTTTATATTATACCATTCTTCTACAAGAGTACCTGGTTGGGTATATTATCATGTTTTATATCACTTACCCCTAGGCATTCTGTGAAACTCATAGTGGTCCTTTTGTAACTCTCCCAGTTCTTCCTCAGCAGGATTATTTGGATCTTAAGTATGGTGTATATAGGACAGACTATGGAATTTGGAGTCCATTCTATTTTTTTCTTTGCCATTCCTCTAATAGCTCAATTCTAACACTGCTAAAGTGACATATTGTGGTACAAATACAAAAATATATAAAGCCTTGGAAATTTTTAATGCTTTTCACTTACCAGTATATTTATAGGAATTCATCCTGAGGAAATATTCATAGATTAGTGCATAGATACTTAGATGCCAAGACGTTTATCGTAATAATACTTAAATTAGGCAAACCTTACAAATAATTTAGATGTTTAGCAACTGAGTATTAGGTGAATACATCATGGTAGATACACCCAATAGTTTATTGGACATCCAGTATTTAAAAATAATGCCGTAAATACAAAGCTTCTAGAAGAAACCATAAAGAAAAATGTTCATAACATTGACCATGGCAGTGATTTCTTAGATTTGACACCAAAAACATAGGCAACAATAGGAAAAATAAGTAAGTGGGACTACATCAGACTAAAAGGCTCATGTACAGGAAAAGAAACAATGAATAGAGTAAAAAGGCAACCTACGGAATGGGATAAAACATTTGGAAACTATATCTGATAAGAGATTAATATCCAAAATATATAATGAACTTCTACAAGTTAAAAGAAAACAAACAAAACCCCCCAAATAACCCAATTAAAAAATGGGCAAACAATTTGAATAGACATTTTTCCAAAGACATAAAATGACCAACAGATATATGAAAAGAAGTTCAACATCATTAATCATCTAGAAAATACAAATCAAAAGCACAGTGAAATATCACCTTTTGCCTGCTAGATGGCCATTTCAAAAAAAAAAAAACCCTAAAACATAAAATAACAAATGTTGAAAAGGATGTGGAAAAACTGCAGTTTTTGTGTACTTCTGATGAGAATGTAAACTGGTGCAATTGCTATGAAAAACAGTATGGCGTTTCCTCAAAACATTGAAAATGGAATATGACCTAAGATTCCCACTTCTGGGAACTTATCTAAAAATTGAAAACAGAATCCCAAAGAGATATCTGCACTTCCATATTCACTAAAGCATCATCCACAATAGCCAAGAGGTGAAAGCAACCAAAGTGTCCACTGAAGGATGAATGCATAAAGAAAAGAAAACAGTATTCAGCCTTTAAAATGAAAGAAGTCTTGTCATATGCTACAACATGCATGAATCTTGAGGACATTATGTTGGATGAAAAAAATCAGTTACAGAAAAACAAATGCTGCATAATTCCACTTATATGAGATATCTCAATAACCAAACTCTTAGAGGCAGGAAGTGGAACATTGGTTGCCAGAGGTGGGAGAGTGAGTGGTGGTAGAAATAGGGAGTTGTCGTTCAACAGGTATAAAGCTTTAGTCATGCAGGATGAAAAAATTGTAGAGATTTGTTGTACAAGAGTATGCATTAGTTAATATTTATTTTATTCTTTTGAATTAGTCCACTTTCAAAAAGTAGAGGACCTATTTTGTTTGTTTTTTAGTTACTTTTGTTTATTTTAGAAATGAAGACATATTATTTTGGAATATCAAAAATGTTTTCTGAAGCTATGTCAAAAAAAGTTCCCTTGAATAATGAGAATCTAAAAAACTTTAATGTAGAATTTCATTCATTCATGTCATTCCACAAATATTTACTGAGCAGTTACTTGCTGTTGGCTTAGATATTTCATGAGATGTATACCATCACTTACTGTGACTTTGAATAAGTCACTCAGCCAGCCATGAGCTTCACTTTCTGATATTGAAAATTGAGATAATAATATATTCAACTTATCTAATTAGGATTTTTAAGTTTATAATATTAACAAATACAAAATAAGTACATTAACTGTAAAATGTTACCTTTTTATGACTATTACCTTTACTACTACGATTAATTGATTGTGTCTTTCCAGATCCTCCAATGTATAAAAGTGAACCTGCTTTCGCAAAACCATACCCAGCCTTTCTAGGGTCTCTCCAAGTGTTCAACAAATCCCCAAGTTAGTTTCTATCTTCTCCGCACTCCCAGCTCCAGCACAGCAACCCTGAGTTAATGTTGCTCTAAATCTTCCCACACAGAATTATTCAGTAAACCATGACAGGCATTAAACCTTGTTTTCCTTTTTATTTTCTCAACACATGCATTTTTTTAATTAATATTTTTCCTTATAATTTTTAAAACTTCTTAACATTCATATCTCTCTCCCTATTCTCTGTTCATTACTGGGGCTCACCTTGGCATTTCCATGCTGCATGGATTTTCAAATAAACAGTAGCACTGGATATACATAAGCAGCAAAAGGGTTACAGTCTGATATCTAAAAGTTACCTACAAGGAAAAGGGGAGTTAAGTGGCAGTGGGTTTGTGTGGGAAATACCAGAACATAACATATACAGTAAGCAAATATATCTTAATGGTTGTTACTTTGCTTATTTATATTTCCTCTTTAAAAACACTATTTTTGTGTGCATGCATGTTTTGTACCTGCTCAAATCTTAATGTTATAGGGTTAATTTTGTAGGTTGTAGACCATATATACATATACATATATATACACACATATGTATACATATAGTTTCATATATATAAAATATTTTTTATCTTTTAAGTCTTTTTGTCTCCTCTCCTCTGGCTATTATTGGGTTTTATTCTTTGTATTGTCATCAAAGGAGAAGTAAAAGGGTTCCTATGTTTTTACCTGTCTGTCAATCTATTTAATGGCATCTTGCCTTCTTCAAAAAGGAGTTGGTAGGTAATTCTTGCCCCCAAAAAGAAGAGTTGATATATAGTTTATACTCTGAGTAGTTAAAGATAAATGAGAGATCAGAAATTGTACAGACAGACAGGGAGAAGAAGAAACAAGTACTTAGGGAAGGATTAGTATGAATGAGCTGAAAGTTTTCTGCTTCTTGTAACTAAGTAAAATAGGCATAAGGTGATACTGTACACAGTTTTTCCTCTGATAAAAGAAACTATACTGAGTTGTCAGAGAGACCATTTTTCCTGGTTTTATATTTTGTGAAGAAGTTGTATAGACTCTTATATTAGGACATAAAATAACATAAACAATGTCCTCAGAACTATTTTTCTAGAAAATGTATACTTTGCAAACTACATTTGTTATCTTGTCATAACATTGTAAAAACAATCCCATAGAACAAAGGAAGACAATGGGAATAAGTCACACTGTTTGGGAAATGAGACTGTGTGTTATATATATATTTTTACGTTTCTGCACTTTCCAAATTGTCTACAATGAATATGATTTACTTATATAAGGAAAAGATAAACTTTATTTAATAATAATAAATGCACTTTGTGAAGGCGTCTTTTTTATAACAACTCGATGAAAGCTAGAAGCATGGTCACAAATCCTGGTTCAGGGAAAGCATTTCTATGACAGCTAAATTAATACAATCAAGAAATTTACATTCCAATGACCTGCTTGGCACATGCATAGTATATAATGAGGATGCTGAACTTGTTCCTTAGACTCTCTCAAATACCATTTATCTCACCTGAATTTTTGACATGTTATGTAGCATTCTGAGGTTTAATACTCAGGTTATTATCAAAAAGCAGAGATTTTCTCTTAGTAGAAAAGGTGATCAACATATTCTAGATCTTAGATGGTCAAGAAACAGTGTCAACATGATGCTGTGAAATCTAAGAGCTGCTGATGTATCTGATCGGTCTAAAGGTCTGCTTTATCTCCATCAAGCAGTGGGCTACAGGAAAGGAAGCTTGCTTCAGAGCTAAACTTTTTTTTTTTAATTGTCCCCAAAGCCAGAAAAGTATTCAGTTGAGTCTCCAAACTTCTACACTAAGAAGCTTGGGAAAAATATTTTTTTGGTCTGGACACTTTAAAGGATGACATGCCCTTTAAATCAAATATTTGCCCACCTGTTAACAATTCTGGGGAAAAAAATGCTTCTGTCTCAAGAAAAACAGATGTTATTGGTTACCTGTAAATTTCAATTAGCCTGTTCTATTAGGAATCATTGATTTTTGCCCACACGATCATACCTAGTTATAGAAAAGCCTTTAACAGTATGTACTGATATGATATTACATAGGCATTTAATATATACTTTTAAAACTGCTCTTGATATATACAACACTTGGTGGATCTCAAGGGAATTATGCTGAGTCTCAAAGCCAATCTCAGAAGGTTACAGATTGGATGACTGTATTATCTGATATTCTTGAAAGGACAAAATTATAGAGATGGAGAACACATTAGTGGTGGCCAGGGGTTGGAGACAGTGGGGGTCAGGGATGTGGGGGATGTTTGTGGTGATGGAACAGTTCTGTACCTTGACTGTGGTGGTGGTTACAAGAATCAACTCATATAATAAAATTTCATGGAACTACACACACACATGAGAACATGTAATCTTAGTAAAATTTGAATAAAATCTATGGATTATACCAATGTAAATTTCCTGCTTTTGATATTGTGCTATACTTATGCAAGATATAAACACTGAGGAAAACCATGTGAAAGGTATCTGGGACCCTTGTACTATTTTGCAAATTACTGTGAATCCATAATTATTTCAAAACAAATATTTTAAAAAACAATAAAATTTCCATTAGAAGCCCAGGAAAGCTCAGTAAAGTTTAGATTTTTTTTACAGTCTTTCATTGAGAATGTTTTCCAGGTGCTAAACACGCTAACCTCTAGGTACACACTTTCTCTGGGAGGCCCTAGTTTTCACACGTCAGAGACAAGTATTGACTGAGCACCAGGAAAGGCAGCGATGCCTTTCAGCCACAGGCTACAGCCAGGAAGTCCTCTGCAGTACCCTTCTAGCTGATATTTCTGTCTCTGGTGTCTTCTAACTCCTACTTATTGTATGCAAACCTATGAAATAGGCTTTCTTATAGCCTTCCTTTTCTGGATCAAGTACCATTCTTCCAAAGATCCAGCTTGTTTCCAGGGTCTTAATCAGAGATTGCTTATTTGATGAAGAATTAGGCTTGCTCTTCCATTTGCACTGCAATCATGTCTACTTGGTATGATTCTGAGCTCAATGGTCTTACCTGTTACTTTGTTTTCCTAATGTATCTTCATTGGGCTTGGCATGTAATCACATCATTAAAAATTCCTGTTGGAATAATGACTGTGTTAGTTGTATCTATATAATTGGCATTCAGGTGTTTGTGGAATTGAATTGGTAAGTGTGACAGGGACAGAATCCATTAATATGTTAGTCTTCAGAACATTTTTTTCCTCTCTTTCACCCTTGCTCTCTAAAAAGGATTCTATCCCTAGCTGTTCATTTTCTCCAATAGGTGAATCTGATTTTGGTCAGGCTAGCTCCAAGGTTTTTGTGATGAGAAGGGAGAGGAGGGTAAGAGAGATGAGAAGAGAGGAGAGGAGAAAGGAAGGGGATAAAAAGAAGAAAGAAAGGGGAGGGGAAGAGGAAAGACAAGAGGCAGGAAGGACCAGGAGAAAGAAGAGTATTAGGGTATTCTAGAAGCAGGAGCTAGAGGAGTGAGGGCTGCAAAGGAGCTGAACTGGACTTCTTTGGAAGGAAGCTTGGCAAGTGAATGGGTTCAGAGCAGCTTCTACTAGATTTTTTTTTCTGCCTGTGTGATTGAAGGATATTTTTCTTAATCCTTGAAATGTAAAAATTTTTTCAAGCTCTAAGGGAAAACTTATTTTATATTTCTAAAACATAGAACCATTCAGAATTTCAAACTCAGTTTTATAGCTGTTTCTATCTTTGGGGAAGATTCTTTTATGGAACATACTAAATATTTATTTAATGAATAATTTTATTCCTGCTCCAATTATTCTGAGGCAGAAATGGTGCTTAGGTGCCAACTTAGCTTATTCTCTATGCTACGTAGCTATTGTATTTTCTCATTGTTCATCTCTTTTCCTTTCCTTTGTATTGTTTGAGAGCAGCCAGTTTGTTCTCTATAACCCTGGTAAAATTTTATACTTTTGTTTACTCTTTACTGCTTCCAGAGCAGATTTTAGCTGTTATTGTATTTTTTAGTCTAAATACTTGAAAAAAAATCCCTGTTTTTCATCTAAAAGCACTTCCATCAAAAGCACCTAAAATGTAAACTTCACCTAAAATTTTCCTTTTAATCAGATCAATTTTTCTCTCATCCTTCATCTTCTGCTTCAGAACTCATGTTTTAACCACAATTAGTAGTCTTCTAAAATAGTTTTCTCTTTTCTGCAGTAATATGTATATGCATATATGCACCTCTTTATTTATAAATGATTTAAAAGACTGAGAAAAAACTGACCCATGGTGGTCCAGTCCTGCTGACCAGTGATCCCTGACCAGTGTAAGGTGAGACATAAGTGTAAGGTGGGTGGTTTCATAACACACGTTATCCAACATTTTGCTCTCCGAACTCCTCTAGGCCCTTATAAACTTTGGGGGTGGGGGTCCCCAAAGAGCTTTTTTTAATGTGTGTTATTGTTCACATTTATCATAAAATGTTTTAAATATTCACTAATTCATTTTTAATATAATAAACTGATAAATTTTATCTAACATGTTTTATTTTTAAAACTACACTTTAAAATTGATGAAAAGAGTGGTACTATCTTATTTTTTTTCACATCTCTTTGACATCTGGCTTCTCATATCTGATTCTGCTTTCAATCTGTTGTAATATGTTGTTTCGGTTGAAGTATCAAGAACTCAAACTCAGATAAACTCAAATAGATATATAATTGGAAAAGAGAGTTTTTTACCAAACTTTTCAGTTAATTGTGGATATTCTTCTCTGATACTAACAGCATCAAAACTCAACCAGTGGTATCTTCTTTTTAAAGGTTAATTGCAATATAGACTCTGAAAACCTATCAATGCATTTTACATACTTTCTTGTATTAAAATCTATTTGTTCACTTTGCACTTTGAATGGACCTTTTAACCATATAGGATTTTGTAACATCATGCATTTGGTCTTCCGAATTCATGCATTTAATTATACAGTACTACAAAATCATGCTCCTTGAAATCACCACCAAACTCAACAGAAAAGCGTTCAAGTATTTGGAAGCCATTGAGTGCATGATAGTGAAATCTAAGCTTTTCAAAATTCAAATTTCAACTGGAAACTCAAATTTTATTATTAATCGCAAATATTGTCCATTGTTTTCCTTGACATGACACGCTCACTTCATTTATTTCAGTAAAAGTTTGCCAAATGCTCAAGTCTGAGTAAATATAGTTTGTTAGTAGTTTTTTCAAATCAAAACACTGTCCATGCAAAAGTGGCCAGTAGAACTTGCAACTCAGACAATGTACAACTGGTTTTCCCTGAGGTAACTGCTACAGTTTGCTATGCAGTAGCATGTCTTAACTTCCCATTTTGTCTTACAAAATATATAAAAGATATGTCTTCAAGGGTCAAGATTTGACAAAATAAATGCTATTGCTTCATCAAGGCATTGTAAAAAGGTATCGTAGACTTTTGTCTCTGTACTCACTCACCTGAGTATGTGGTGGTAAAGAATCAGGTGACAACCAGATAGCTTGCAGCCACTGCTTGGTTTGTGCGAAGGCCAGCCATTCTACCCGCCATCACTTTGCACCATCAGTGGAAATGTCAGAGCAGTGAAAATGCCAAATAATGTTTCGGTATTATGAAGAACACAGTTTTGACTTTGTGAATTGCCAGTGGCCCATGGTTCACACTTTAAGAATCACTACCATAAAATAAGCTTGGGATAACTTCTGTATTCGTTCAAGACTTGAATGTTACCTCATTGCTATCTCAGTCTTCTGAAAGATTAAACTGCCAATAAGACATACAATGAATTTATTAGATGCTCTGTTTTCAGCAGAATGAGACTTGAAGCCCACGTCCAGAGAGTTGGCATTCCTCTCTACTACTAGATCTTTTTCTTCTCTCTGTCAGGTTTGTGATCCAGGGTCTGGGCACTCTGAAAGCATCATTCATAACCTCAATTCTAAAGCTATGTCAGTAACTACATCAGTTCCGCTTCTCTCTCCACTTGTCTCAGCCAAAGGCTTCCCATACTATTTATAGCTTCAGGCTGGTGAATTTCCCCTCAGTTGTACATATTCTGGATTGATTTATAGTTGTTCTTCTCTGCATCTTATATTAGGTTTTTGGGTATTACTTTTTAATAAAAATACATTTTACAATGCTGTATCTTAGTCACATGTCTGTATTACCAATTTTTTGGTTAAACTAAAATGACCTTTTCTATCTAATTGGGTTAAATTCCAAAATTCTCTCATTTTTTAAAATTATTTTTTACCTATAGTTAATATATCTAAATCTTAGTTTCATTCCTTCTCCTTTTATGTTTTCTAGAGAACTAGTGAAAACCTTATTCATTGGTGGTCCTCCTTCTACCTTGTCCTTCCTATAAGTGGATGTTTCCTGATATAGGGAGTGATGACCTTGACAGGAAGTCGACACTACTGTTGTAGTCCTGGCATGGTGATGCATCAATGGCAAAATGTCTCTCTTATTTCACATTTATAAAGCACAAAGATTTAGCTAGGTGATATCTGGAGTCTTTTCCACCTATGTGATTTCTTGTTTTCTAGAAGTATTTTCTCTTCTCCATCTCTCTACTGAACCAAGCATGGAGCGTGAGTGAGCAACAGATGGTTAAGATAATTTCCCAGTGTATTCCTTAGCATCTTCCCTCACCAGACAGAAAAGTACTCCCCTGGAAATGCTAGTGGAAATTTGGCCTTAAATTAGAATGAGTCATTTGCCTTATAAAATGCTATGGGACTGGGTGAGTTTGCTACCCTCCTGTATAAGTAACTCATGTAGAAGATTATAGCTACTTTCTTGCTAGGGCCTTTACATGAATTCTTTCTTGATTAAAAATATATCTTGAATGATATATATTAAAGTTACCAATTTAAAACACTTCCCACTGATGGAAAAAAATGCACGATGTATAACCCAAACTTCAGAGTGACCACCCAGCTGATCCCTCTTTGGGATATGACAACCGGTCTGTGAGTTCATATTCCTTTGACTCACATGTACCTCAATTCCTCCTGTCCTCCCTGATCCTCTTTCTTCTTATTCCGGGCTGAATAGCCTTTCGCTGATCTCGTTCCAAGTCTCAAACCTCATTTTAGGTGAGGGCTGAAGTGGATAATCAACTTCCCATGCCAGGATCCCCACTGCATTTTTAGGAGCAGCCCCACCTTGGTTGTGACTGTTCCAATCTGAGTAGTAATCCTCAACTCTGCTGCCTCCACCTGGCAAAGCTGGTCTTGGCCTTGTCATGTTAGTTTAGAGCAGTGATTTTCAACCCCTTTCACCCCACGGCACACATAAACTAATCACTAAAGTTCTGTGGCACACCAAAAAATGTATTTGGATGATCTGACAAAAAAAAAAGTATAATTTTGATTCATTCACACCCAACAGCTATTGTTGTATTGGCTGTTTGTTTTTTTTATTTGACAATCTAAGAGAAAAGAGGTTAATGCCCCTGACTAGTCAGGTATTGCATGTTTTTAAAATCTTGCAGCATGCTGGTTGAAAATCACTGGTTTAGAAGATCCATGTTTCTTGGAATGCACATGTCCTGGGTAGACAAATCAGTTGGTTATTGCCTCCAGAGATACCAAATCTTTGGCTTTTAATTGTTCATCCTTAGAGAGACAGATCAAGTTTATGGTGGTAATGACATAGCTCAGGAAAAATAGGAACTATATTATTTTCTTTTTTTATTACTTTATTATTGTTCAATTATAGTTGTCTGCATTTTCTCCCCACCACTCCCTCCTACCCCAGCCAAACCCACCTCCCTCCATTGCTTCCACCTTCCCCTTTGGTTTTGTCCATGTGTCCTTTATAGTAGTCCCTGAAAACCCTTCCCCCCTCTGACCCTTCCCCGCTCCCTTCAGGCTATTGTTAGATTGTTCTTAATTTCAATGTCTCTGGTTATATATCTTCTTAAAAACCTCTATATACAACATGGTGTAAAGCATCTCATTTGGGATCAAATTGGCCTGCATCAGTTATAAGTTCCATCACCGACTAGCTGGATGACTTAGAGAAGTTGATTTAATCTCACTGACGTTCAATTTCCTTATGTGCAAAACAAAGCTAATAAAAGTTGGTAGTTTTAGAGGATGATAAGACACAAATGTAATGTTTTATACATGAGAAATTTCAGTTACCAATAATTATTATTACTTTTACAATTGATAAGGGTTTTAATTTTGAAAAGTCTAGGTAATTTATTTGTATATCAATATGCTAATAATCAAGTGCCATAACCATGTGTTAGTCCATATGCATACTCTTTATTCTCTGGAAAGCTTAAATAGTAAGCCTTGTGTAAATTTATTTTAAGATTAACAGAAACAACATAGAATTATGATATATTGGAATGTTCTCATTTCTCTGGGTTTCTACACTCACACAATTAAAGGAGTGACTTTTGGGCTGTTGACTTTTTCCTAAGTTGTACATGCACTGATTTACATTGAGACAACCTGCAAATGCAGTGTGGGGCTGTCATGACACTGTCCCCTCTCACGAATAGGAACAAATACTGCTTTTAAGTCTGGTTCTTAGAACCTGGTCAATGGCTATAGTAAAACTGATGTGTGTGGACTCAAGTCAAATACTGTTAATCTCATTTATTTTCCTGCCATTGAGCCTTCTGTAGAATTATACCAGTATTGCTCTTAAAATTGGACTCAGTACCAGGCAACTGCTCTGCACCAAGAAAGTTGAAGGCATCATCAGATATTGCAATTAGGACAGAGGAAGGAAGGATATCATTTAATTTCAACTTAACCTTCCTTTTCACTTGTGAACATTAGAAGAAGGCATTCTAATAAAATGGTCAAACTTGTGATCTCATTTGTTATAACTAGTACTATCTTCCCAGATGTGAGGCCTGATTTCCAGCAGCTAAAGGGAAATCTATTGGATTAACTCCAGTCTTGTGATTGATTTGCTCTGGGTTCCATCAGTATGCAAAGCAGATGTAATGGTAGGAAATATAGAGTGCCTATCTTGGCTGATGACAAACTGGTTCTCTTCCAGAAAGCAAGATATTGTCAAGACTTGGGACAACAGCTCATCATTCCAGAAACTTTAAACTCCTTCTACAACGTGAATACACATCTGTTCTTATTTAAATTTTTAAAAAATTCACCCTGACCAGGTAGCTCAGTTGGTTAGAGCGTTGTCCCAATACACCAAGATTGTGGGCTCAATCTCCAGTCAGGGCACTTAAAACAAGCAATCAATGACTGCATAAATAAGTGGAACAACAAATCAATGTTTCTCTCTGTCTCAAATCAATTAAGTAAATAAATAAATAAATAAGTGAAATTTTAAAAATTCATTATTACTCTGTAGCACCAGTAATCAATTATCCACCTATGGGCTTTTCTCATGTAAAACTTATCCTCTGTAGTCAAGTATAACTTCTGCCTTTATAACTTTCTCATCAGTGAGTATGTATTCAAAAAATGTTCACTAATTTTACAATAACCCAATAACCCAGGTAGGATGGTAAATTAGATTCTGGGGGAAAATGACATAATAATACATCTGCAAATAAAAAAGAATTGACTTTTTGGTTAGACCTTCTTTTACTTTCTAACATAACAAGGTTTTGATGAAAGTTGATTAAGGCTAGTTAATCCCAAAGAACGCAACAAATTTAGATTTGATTACCCTTTTTATATATTAATGTGTAAGTCCATGTAAGCTACACTGTCATTAGTGGATGCCTGGGCAAAATGAGACTGGAGAGCGAAGGTAACTTAACATCCTACTAAGGGACAGGGAAGAGCAGAGACTCCTCCTTGAAATGAGGCCTCCTGGCTCTACCCCTTTCACAAAGCTGCCTTCCTCAATGTTATTTTAATACTGTCCTTAGTAAGCAATGTAGATTTATAATTTGGTTGGGGGGGATTTATGTATTTAGGCCTACTTTGAATCATCAGTTCAGTGTTAATCTTATAAACTTATTTAAATCATTATTTAGTTCATTATTAAACCCCTAATTGGAATTGATCCAGCACTGCAAATGAGGAAAATATGAACAAAGTGATTTACAAGTAGGCAGCTAGCCAGATGTCTGTGGAGCACACCAGGCAGCTCGACTGCAAGTCATCATTTTGTGTCCCTAGTAAGTTTCCAAGTTATGACTAAGGTATACCAGCTCTAAATTTTGTTAAATTATATATCAAGCAGATTTAAGATGAATATTAATATGTTAGGACCAACACAGCACACACTTGAGTAATGTGATTATGGGTCACAAGCAGCCAGGATTTCAATAGAAGAGAGACATGGTAAGATCTAAAAGATTAGAGGAAGCTACTGAAGATGAAAGGAAGCAATTAGAGAGTTATGTAGGATATCTGGACAAGAAATAAGAAATCATTGTAGCAGCATTGTGGGTAGGGAAGGGGTGTGTATTTGAGAGAAACCAAGGACTCCTTGGGAGAGGCTGGTTAATGAGAAATGAACTGAGGATGAAAGCAGATTCTGGACCACTTCCAGCTTCCTGGCACTGAAGGCCAGATAGAGGGAAGTGGCTTCGTAAGGGGAGCGACTAATGGGAACGGGGGAGGGGAGCAGGAGGAGTACATGGTCTCAGAATTGGGGTTTAGTCTGACTTGTCCAGACAGGTTTTTAAGACTCCTTTCAGGTTTCTATGTTCATATGTGCAGCAAGGCATCACATCTAGGTGTGTGGGAATCAAAAAGTAAAGAAAAAAAAAGTGATTTAGTCCAGGAAATTGGATTTGGAAGTCATTAGTATTTAGATGGAAGTCAAAGTGGTAAGTCTAGATAAAACACTTTTGGCAAGAAACAGAAAAGGGAAGACTTCTGGCCAAGATGGAGATGTAGGTAGATACACTTTGCCTCCTCACACAACCAAAAGAAAGACAACAACAAATTTAAAAACAAAAAATAACCAGAACTGCCAGAAAATCAAACTGTATGGTAGTCCAATAACCAAGGAGTTAAAGAAGAAATATTCATTTAGATTGGTAGGAGGAGCAGAGAGGACACAGGGCAAGGTGGCAGGTCGAGGACCAGGAGGGCGAGGTGGTGGCTGGTGGACTAGGTGGTCCCACATTTGTGTCCAGGTAAACCAAGAGGAACAACTGGGGAGTGAGACAGACCATACAACCCAGGGTTCCAGTGTGAGGAAATAAAACCTCAAAACCTTGGCTGCAAAAACCTGTGGGAATTGCAGCAGTGGGAGGAACTCCCAGCCTCACAGGAGAGTTCATTGGAAAGACCCACAGAATCCTTGAACATGCACAAGCCCATCCACCCAGAAATCAGCACCAGAAGGGCCCAATTTGCTCGTGGGTAGCAGGGGAAGTAACTGAAAGCCAGCAGAGAGCCAAGCAAATAGCATTGATCCCTCTTGGCCCCTCTCCCACATATAGCACCACAACTCAGAGACCTGGATTGCCCCACCCTAGCAAATACCTAAGGCTTCACCCCTTACATAGTAACAGACATACCAAGACAAAGAAATATGGCCCAAATGAAAGAACAGATCAAAGCTTGAAAACTAGAACTAAGCAATGAAGAGATAGTTAACCTATCAGATGTAGAGTCCAAAACACTGGTAATCAGATTTCTCACAGAAATGGTTGAATATGGTCGCAAAATGGAGGAAAAAGTGTAGGCTATACAAAGTGAAATAAAGAAAAATATACAGGGAACCAACAGGGAAGGGTAGAAAACTGGGACTCAAATCAACAGTTTGGAGCAGAAGGAAGAAATAAACATTGAACCAGAATAGAATGAAGGAACAAGAATTCAAAAAAATGAGGAAAGACTTAGGAACCCCTGGGACAACTTTAAACATTCCAACATCCGAACTGTAGGGATGCCAGAAGGACAAGAGGAAGAGCAAGACATTGAAAACTTATTTGAAAAAGTAATGAATGAGAACTGCCCCAATCTGGCCAAGGAAATAGACTTTCAGGAAGTCCAGAAAACTCAGAGAGTGCCAAAGAAGTTGGACCCTAGGAAGCACACGCCAAGGCACATCAGAATTGTATTACCCAAGATTAAAGATAAGGAGAGAATCTTAAAAGGAGACAGTTACCTACAAAGGAGTGCCCATAAGACTACCAGCTGATTTCTCAAAGGAAACCTTATAGGCAAGAAGGAGCTGGAAAGAAGTATTCCAAGTCATAAAAGGCAAGGACCTACATCCAAAATTACTCTATCCAGCTAAGTTAGCATTCAGAATGGAAAGGCAGATAAAGTGCTTCCCAGATGAGGTCAAGTTAAAGGAGTTCATCATCACTAAGCTATTTCATATAACATTATATGAAATGTTAAAGGGACTTATCTAAGAAAAGATGATCAAAAATATGAATAGTAAAATGACAACAAACCCAGAACCTGAACCTGAACCTGAACCAAAATCAAAAACTGAACCTTAAAAACAAAAACAAAAATGAACTAAGCAAACAACTATAACAGGAACAAAATCACAGAAATGGAGATCACATGGACAGTTATCAGCATGGAGGGGAAGAGGGGAGAACGATGGGAGAAAAGGTATAGGGAATAAGAAGCATAAATGGTAGGTACAAAATGGACAGCGGGAGGTTAAGAATAGTATAGGAAATGGAGAAGCCAAAGAATTTATGTGTATCACCCATGGACATGAACTAAGGGGGGTGAGGAATGTGGGTGGGAGGCAGATGTAGAGCAGAGGGAAATAAAGGAGGGACAAGTGGGACAACTATAAAAGCATAATCAATAAAATATATTTAAAAAAGAAACAAAAGGAACAGAGCAGAGGATGAACTTCTGTGGAAGCAGCACTTCAGGCCTGGGTAGAAGAACAGCTTTCAAAGAGACTGAAAGAATGCTGTGGGAGGCAGGAAGTAAAGCAGCAGGGGCAGCATTGGGGGAAATCTGAGAGGTGAATAGGAGATGAATGTCAAGGGCCAAGTGAAATAGGACCCAGTGTTCTTTGCTTGCTGAGGACCATGAAGCAACGGGATGTATAGCCAGTGGAATAAGGGGGTACAAGACAGTGGAAGGAGGCTTGTATAGAGGGATTAAATGATGATGGAAGGAGGCTTGATTCAAATCCCCTTGGAGGGGATTTCATCTGTATATCACAATATACGGATGATGTATTATAGAATTGTAGACCTAAAACATCTAATTTTATTAACCAATGTCACCCTAATAAATTTTAAAAAGAACCAGATAACAAATAAGAAATTAAATAAATTCAATTTCTTAAACTGAGATCTATAAGCCTTGGAAATCCAAGTTATTTCATTCAATTATTAAACTAATATTTACTCAGCACCTAGAATGTTCCATATGCTTTTCTAGGGCCAGGAAATTCTGCATTTCTCCTAGACAGAGATGAATACAATAAACAAATATGCCAACTAGTAACACAATAATGTAAAACAATAAGTGAATGAAGGAACTAAAGAGAACAATGTGACTGAGGGTGGTGTAGCTATTTTCAAATATTTGAATCATTCACAGAAGGAAAGGCTCAATATTGTGAAGGTGTCAAACCTGTTCCAAGTCGATCTATAAATTATATTCAAAATCCCAACATAATTTTAGGGAGAACTTGACTAGCTGAGATAAATGTGCCATGTAAAGAAGGTAAAATAGTTCTCCCAGGTATCAGAACTTCAATAAAGCCAAAAAGCTATGTTGTAACCATAGAACATTAGATCAATGGAACAGAAAATGAAGTTCATAAATAGATTCCTTTGTGTAAGAGAAATTAGACAATGAAAAAGGTGGCATTTGGGGAAAGGATGGATTATTCTATAAACAATTTTAAACCATCCATTTAAAAGAACACAAGGTAAAGAAAAATCTACAAACTGGTAACTATCATTCACAAAAATAAATTCCAGTTGGAATAAAGTTAAAATTGAAAAAAGAAAATATGTTTACAATATACAATAGAGAAGGAGTTCTTAAATGGGTCACTCAAGAAAGAAAGAAAGAAAGAAAGAAAGAAAGAAAGAAAGAAAGAAAGAAAGAAAGAAAGAAAGAAAGAAAGAAACATGAAAATTGAATGAGTGAGCAACACGGAAGTCCACTAGGGGTAGTGAAGGCCAGGAACATCATGTAAGCAATTTGCACAAGTTTACATCATTTTTAAATGCCAGAAATGAACCTGTGTGTTTCACTGTTCTTTCCATTGTACTATGCCAGAAATTCAAAATGGAAAAAGAATGAAAGTGGACTTTTGGACATTATAATTTTTATCCTGGACATCTCTAAATAGATGACCTCCAGTCGGGATGGTGGTATAGGTAAATGTGGTACTCAAATCCTCCCACAACCACATCAAAATTACAACTAAATTACAGAACAACCATCATTCAGAACCACCTGAATTTTGACAGAACAGAAATTCTACAGTTAAAATTATAAAGAAGTGACAAAGAGGCTGGTAGGAGGGGTGGAGATGTGGAATGGGCTGGACCCACACCCATGTGTGGTAGATAATAATCAGGAAGAATATCTTGAATGCAGAGATGCCCCCCAAGGAGCAAGGGGTCTCAGTTCCACACCAGGCCACCCAGCCCAGGGTTCCAGGACCAGGGAGTGAAGTCCCCATAACTTCTGGCTGTAGAACCAGCAGCAATTGTGGTTGAGTGAGACAGAGGCCTTTTGGATTCCCAAGCATTTCTGTTAAAGGGCCTGAACATGAATTCACTCAGACTCACTCACTTGGGAGCTCCAGTGCTGGGCAGCAACTCAAAAGGCACCAGGTACATTTAGGAAGGAACTCAATTGTCTGGCATCAGGATAATAGCTGGAGGGACAAATTTCTCCCAGATAAAAGTGCTGACGGATGTCATTGTTCCTTTTCTGAGACCTTCCCCTACATAGAACCAGCAAGTGGGCACCATATTTGAGTCTCCATCATCTGGCTAATGCAGTTTGCCCTGCCCTGGTGATTCCCTAAGATCCAGCCCCACTCAACTGCAGGCCCACCCAAGCTATTTCCAGTGGCTTTTCCATAAAAATGGCCTGTGTTGGCTCCTGCTTTGGACCTTCCTAAAATCTCTCAAACCAGAAGCATCTGGCCTTGATATGCTGTGTACCTTTTGCTAAATAACCCCAGGCCCGACACTAGCAGCAGTTGGCTTTGGTTTGCAGCTTGGCCTCTCCTGGACACCTCCAAACCCAGCACAAGTAGCAGCCATCTGTAAATTACTTTGTAGCTCAAGCAGGGCACACATGGCAGCTGACCTTGTCCTGTACCTTCTGGGAGACCCCAGAGCCAGAGAACCTGGTGGATAGCTTTAGACCACATAGAAGCACCACCCAACCACCTTAGGAGTGACACACTCAAGGAATGGACTCAGTAGTACCAGAGCCCCACTGAAGCAAGTTCTGCTCCATGAGGTCAGCCTTTACACAGCTAATCTTCCACCATGGTTGCAGCCAGTCCTTGCAGCCAATTGGCTTGGGGGTAAATTCCTTCAGTTGAGATACCAACAGCAATTAAGACTCAACTACAACAGTAGGGTGTTACACAGCCCATGCTGGGTGTGGGGTGTGGGCACACCTGGAGTGCCTAGCTCAAGTAACCAGGCAGGTTGTGCCCTGGAGCCAACAGGATACCTACAACATAAGCTCACTCTACCAAGTCCAGGAGATATAGTAGCTCTACCTAATACACAGAAACTAACACATGGAAACTACCAAAATGAGTAGATAAAGAAACATGTCCCAAGTAAAAGAACAAAACGAAACTTCAGGAAAAGAACTAAACAAAATAGGGACATGCGATCTACCAGATGCAGAGTTCAAGACACTGGTTACAAGGATGCTCAATGAACTTAGGGGAAGAGTAGATGAACTTAGTATGACCTTCAACAAAGACATAGGAAACATAAAAACAGAGATCAAAAACATAAAAGAGCCAGTGAGAAATGAAGAATACATTAACTGAAACGAAGAATACATTACAGGGGATCCACAGTAGAGTAGATGAAGCAGAGGACCAACTCAGAGATTTGGAAGATAAGGAAGCAGAAAACACCCAATCATAGTAGCAAAAAGAAAAAAGAATTGTCCCAAATGAGGGTAGTATAAAAAGCCTCTGAGATAACATCATGGGGTGACAGAAGGAGAAGAGAGAGCACAAGAAATTGAAAACCTATTTGAAAAAATAACAACAGAAAACTTCCCTAACCTGGCTAAGGAAATAGACATATTGTACAAATCCAGAAAGTGCAGAGTCCCAAACAACATGAACGCAGAGAGGCCCACACCAAAACACATCATAACTGAAATGCCAAAGGTTGTAGAAAAAGTGAGAATCTTAAAAAGCAACAAGAGAAAGACAGTTATTTACCTTCAAGAGAGCTCCCATAAGACTTCCAGCTAATTTCTCAACAGAAACTTTGCAGACCAGAAGGAATTGGCATTAAATATTCAAAGTGATGAAAAGCAAGGACCTACAACTAATATTACTCTACACAGCAAACCTATCATTTAGAATCAAAGGACAGATAAAGAGCTTCCCAGACAAGAAAAGGCTAAAGGAGTTCATTACCACTAAACCAGCATTACAAGAAATGTTAAAGGGTCTTCTTTGAGAAATACAAAAGATCAAAAATATGAATAGTAAAATGGCAATAAATGCATGTCTATCAATAATTATTTTAAATGCAAATGGATTAAGTATATTAATCAACAGACACATGGATAACAAAGCAAGACTCCTACATATGCTGTCTACAAAGAGATTCACTTCAGATCAAAAGACACACACAGACTGAAAGTAAAGAGATGGAAAAAGGTATTTCATGTCTGGGTATTTATCAGAAGAAACCTAAAACACTAAATCAAAAAGTCATATACATCCATATGTTCATTGCAGCAATATTTACAATAGCCAAGGTATGGAAGCAAGTTAAGTGTCCATTAATAAATGAATGGATATAGAAAAAAATGGTGCAGATATACAATGGAATATCACTCAGCCATAAAAAAAGAATAAAATCTTGCCATCTGAAACAACATAGATGAACCTATAAGTATTGTGCTGAGTGAAATAAGTCAGTCAGGGGAAGACAAATGCTATATGATTTCACTTATACCCCCAACATGTAAAATCTAAAAAACAAAATAAATAAACAAGCAGAACAGAATCAGACTAATAGATACAGAGAACATTTTGATGGTTGTCAGAGTGGGAAGGGGGTTAGAGGAATGGACAAAAAATGTGAAGGAATGAAGAAATACAAATTGGTAGTTATAGAACAGCCACAGAGATATACAAAATAATATATAATAGAGAATATAGCAAATAATATTGTAATATCTATGTATGGTGTAATATGGGTGCTAGATTTATTGGGGTGATCACTTAGTAAGTTGTATAATATCTAATCACTGGGTTTACACCTGCAAGTAATGTAATATTGTATGTCAACTATAATTAAAAAAATAGAAAAATTATTTAAAGTAAAAATAAAGAAAATATCCAGACATCTAGCAAGACTGAGAAAAAGAAGAAAGACATAACACAAATTACCAATATCAGTCATGAAACAGGGGGTGTCACTACAGGTGCGCTACACATCGGAAGGGTAAAAAGGGTATATTACCCTTGCAACTGGAGTCAACTCCACTTGGTCATGGTGTGTAATTATTTTATATGTTGCTGAATTCTATTTGCTAAAATTTTGTTGAAGATTTTCAGTTCTATATTTTTGAGACATGTTGATCTGTAGTGTTCTCTCTCTCACTCCCTTTTCTCTACTACAACCAAATTCCTACCCTGGTTGGATATAGCTGCCATGGGAGTTAAGGAAGAATGGGTAGATGCTGGGTGAAGGCACCTGCACTGTTTTTACACTGGTGGAAGTGCGACAATATGATAGAGCCATTGAAGGAGATCACATGGTAACGAAACACAGTCGACGCGACTTGGGGGCAATCATATTTATACCCATAGAGATGCACTGTCCAATACAGTAGTTACAAATATTTATTTAAATTTTGTTAATTAAATGTAAATACAATTTTAAAATTCAGTAATGACTTGCACTAAATCTTTTGAGCACATTTCAAGTGGTCAAAAGTCACATGTGGGTAGGCCACTGTTCAGATGGGGAAGGGTAGAAATGTAAATAAATAGATGACCTAAGCCTTAAATTTTCTTGGGCTGGAATATTTTCACTTGTCATATAGAGAATTAGAACAACTCTCTGTGTTTTTCAAACATGTTTGACAATCAGAAACTTATTTCGCACTGTGATACCCACATGTAACTGAATAAAAAAACAGTGCTTATTAGCCCTACTATGTGGATAAACTCTAATGCTTTCTGAACCAGTCTATGTTTTCTATATGATGGTCACGACTCATTAAATAGATTTCGTGACTCACTAATTCATTGCAGTTTTGGACAGATGGAGGAGCTCTTCTCCAATTCTCTTACCATGTGGCCCTACATGACTGCAGCGAATTCACAGGATCAGAATAAATCTAGTAGTTAGGAAAAACGAGCTGTCTAAATGGAGAGACTGTCACCCCACTGAGTTACTGTAATTAATATGAAAAATCAGAGGCACTTCTGAGAGAAAACAAGATCACAGCAGGAGAAACCCAGCTGTGCTGGCACCAAAATGTTCTTCCCTCCCCCCCAGGTAATCAGGTGATTTCGTCAGGTTCAAGTTCAAAGCTTTCAGTTTGAAATAAGAAAATGTAATAATATAATGGTACTTTACATATAGATACTAACAATCTGATTTTTATATGTTTTTATATCACTTTAAAACATTCCTATGAGATGAGCTAAACAGGTGTTATTATACCTTTTGCACAGATGAGAAAACTAAGGTGTCTTAAAGTTAAATGACCTACTAAACACAATCCTCTGCACAATATGTGCACAATTTGCTTTTAATCCATATCTGTAAAATGTTAGTGAATTATGCTGCACAAATATAAAAACACAGAGCAAGGTAAAATAATAGCGAGAACTGATTTCCTGACTTTAGCTCAATTTTTTCATCTCTACTATGTTCAGTTACACTGAAAAGAATACTCTCAAAAATACCTGTAAATAAGCCCCTTTTCTAGATCTGCTTAAAAAGAACCTTCAGGAGAGAAACAATACTCTTTTAATTTTTGACTTGCATATAAAAATGACTCTCTCTATATATAAATATATATATATATACCCTCACATATATACCTCAGTTTCTTCAAGTTTAATTTTTATTTTACACTTATGTTTAACAGCTGCTAACCATGTAAAAGGCTAGAGCCAAACATTGCTGTTCCAATTCTTGTAAATGTGATTCTGCTTGGGGGGAATTTGATATGATCCTACAAATTCCTAAAGCTCTGTGATTTAAATAAAGCTTTAAATGTTTCTCTAATGATTCTTTTACAATTACAAAAATGTGTATATTTTTAAAAGACAGTTCTTTGGAGCATTTATTTTTCTGTTGATTTATCCAACAATATTTGAGTGCTCTTACAGGCAGGCATGTGCAGGTTTCTGAGGACACAGAGGTGAATAAAACATCATTCTTGCCATCCACAGGGAGTTCATTGTCTGGCCATACACCGAGACGTATGCACATTGATGAGCTAATAGCAGAGAAAGGGAACAGTGCTAAGAACGTGGGGATATTTCTCTGAGGGGAAAAAAGCCACATCTTTTGCCCTCAAAGACTATGAGTAGAAAAAAACACCAAAACTGTACTTTAAAATAAGCATAATAGTTTCACTCAGGAACCTAATCTGTCCTGAAAAACAATAAATAACCTAGCAAACTGAAAATACACAGGTTAAAATTTAAAAAATGTAAAAAAACCCCATGTTCCGTAAGTACTTAAATTGAGTTTTTGAGACTATTACTTCCCAGTGAATCTTGAGTACGAAGCTAAATTAATGACCACAATTCTGTTTGTTTTCAGTCCAAGTCCGTTGAGTTGTCTTTTATTACCTCCTAAACACTCATGGCCACTTTTCCAGGATTCTGTTCCTTTCATATTTATATTCTGTCTTTCGTTCATTTGCTTTCTGCGTAGGCAGGTCAAACCACCCTGCTGCATGGCTGCATGAATGAATATGCAACTTGGTGATGACGAATTCATTTCCCCATCTCTTGAGTAATGGAAAATTGAACTAGGTATAAAGCTGAGAGAAACGTGGTAGCAAATAATTCTGCACTATCCGCAAGGAGCTGACCTAGTTAGCCTGGAATTTCTATGCTTCATAAATTTTGTTTCAAATAATCATACCTCCCTTAGAAGAGAGTTGACTCAGAAATGAATGCCCATGGTCTCTGAGAACAGTTTTACAGGGAGGTCAGGCAGGCAGGCTATCTATGGCTTTGATTGGATTATTTCCCAATCCCCAAGTAACTCAGTAGTTAGTTCCAGATAAACAGCAAAGGATCACATACCACCAGGAGTTAAAGCCACAAGTAGGGGGCAGGGGGTGGGGGGCGCTCAGCCAACAAAACTGGCCTGATGAGCAGGTAAGCTGGGTGGTGGTCCACTAACTGCTTGCAGCTGCTGTGCTGTGGCTGGGAGGGGTGTGTCCACAGAGAGAAGCAGCCAGGTGGCTCTGCGGCAATCTGAGTCCCCAGATAGCGGTCTCCACAGTGAGAATTCTCTCTTATTTATACCACGGTGCCTGACAAACATTCCCATTTTCACTGGCCTCTACAGTGAAAAAAAAGGCTAGAAAGCACTGGCTGCACACTCTGATTTTGAGGAGCTGTCAAGATCCCCACATACACTCCACCAACTCCCACCCTCTTTGGGTCTGTCAACGATGCCTGGAAAAGTGCCACTAGAGCTTCATTTTTAAAAATGAAAAATATTCCTGTTTTAAATTATTAATATGAGGCTATGATTTAGTAGATCAGATTATTTTTGACATGACAAATTATAAGGTGCGTATTTTAATAAGTAGTAGGATAAAGATTTTGGATGGGTACTAGGTACCAATAAATGACTAAGGACATGGTTTTGATTCTCTGGGCCTCAATTTCCCCATCCATTAAATGAAAGTGTTGAGCAGACAGTTTGGGATTGAGAGTCAAGCTCTCCATCCCAGAGTTCTTGACCTCCTGTTAACCTTCAGCACCAGTCTCCCAAACAGTCAGGCCTCTGCTCCTCTCTGTTCTCAACTCACTGTATGCTGAACTCTGCTCATTGGGTAGCCCTCCTCCCTGTAACTACACTCATGGTGCCAACATATTTTGGAGGTGAAATTTTGCAACCTGATTTTCCTGCATCCTTCAAGATCCACCTTGAACCCTCACTTTTTTGTGAATTGTTTCCTGGCTCTTCTCATTCTTCACTGCCCCAATAATGAACTTCACCTCCTAGGAATTCCCTTAACCTAATGCTCTATACTACAAAAATGAAAAGTTGATTACATTCTGTTTCTTTTATATTATGTCTGTTTTCACTAAAGATTCTCATGAGATCCATGTAGGTGCAGATTCTGCCTTATACTTTTTTGGTATTTATTATAATACCTAACATTGCGCTAGAAATACTAGATTTTCCAAATGTACTTTTTATTTATTGAATATTAATATTCATATTTCCTGTTTCATAATTTCTCTTGCTTTCCTCACAGAAACAATTGAAAATGGGAAGAAACTGCCTCAGGTGTTGGTGACTCTTGACAAGAACTAGAATGCTTCAGAGCCGACCTTAGAAGGAGCCATTAAGAAGGAATGAGCTGCTTACTCAAGTTCCACAGCAGCTGGTGAATATGCGTTGGTCCAAGGCAGTGAAATTATAAGAAGCCAAAAGCACAAAGTAACATTGCTTTGTGGCCTCATGTTCGCATGCAGTACAAGTAATGGTAGAGCACAATTCTCATGCTTCAATGCAATGACCATGTAAGTTGGTGAACGGGGCAGAGGACATCCTACCCATGGCCTGGAGATCAGTGTAGCCTGGACTCTAGAATGACAGAGAAGTGCAGACAGAACAGCATCATGTATGTGCTCCTAGTGCTGCGTGTGTAAAAGGACCTTGCACTTAGTTAATGCTCCGCTGTCGCCATCTTGAAAGTCTTACTAGTTTTGTTTTTTTGTTTTTTTTAACAAGGTGTCTATGTTTTCATTCTGCTTGTAGCCTCACACTTAGGTAGTGGGTCCTGACCACAGATACACGTGCAGAACCAGATGGCCCCGTGGAAGCTCCAGGGCTCTCTTGTCAGCAATGATGGGAGCACCACCGGGAGTACCGGGGAGAAACCTGCGGCTGAGAAGCCAGAGAGTCAACGTCCAGGAGCACCGAGGGCACCAGCCCTGAGAGAGCAACGGGATGGAACTGAGACCAGGCCTCCCGCACACTAGCAGGAGGATGATAACTAAAGGAAAAATTATTTCCGTTACTATTACTGTGGACCCATGTTAATCTCAGGGCAGTGGTTGCCTGAAGAAAAACAGGCCACATTTTAAAAGAAAAACCAAATGGGCTTGAGAGATGAAAACCATAACATTAAAAAATAAAATCAGTTTGAAAGCATTAACTTTCTCAGATATTCAGAAAGACAGTTTGAAAGAGAGCTTATACCAGATTTAGAATCTCCCATATACATTTAAAAAATTTATGTGTATTCCTTTGAAAAGTAAAAGGAAAATTCAAGTATTTATCCAGGAAACATAATGTGGCTATTGTGTTTGGTCTCTTATAAACATAGGAACACAGAGGAATTATCACACACTGTTTCAGCAGATCAATAAATGTTTGTGGTTGCTCAAAAGAACATGCATATTTAAGGGATTTTTTTAAGATTTTTTTTTATTATTATTTACTTAGAGAGACGGAAAGGAAGGGAGAAAGAGAAGGAGAGAAACATCAATGTGTGGTTGCCTCTTGTATGCCCCCTACTGGGGACCTGGCCCGCAACCCAGGCATGTGCCCTGACTGGGAATCCAACCGGCAATCATTTGGTTCATAGGCCAGCACTCAGTCCACTGAGCCACACCAGCCAGGCTGCATATTTGACATTCTAGCACATAATAGACTCTCAGTGTGTATCTGCTGCATGCATGAATGACCTCTGGCCCCTGATTAACAAGATTCCAGAAGTTAGGAAGTAGGCAGGAGTAAGAATAGAGACTAGACACAACAGAAGAAAAAACAAAAACAAAAAGTAAGTAAACAGGCCCCAAACCTCTATTTGCTCATTAAATCTAAAAAGAAATGAAGAAAACATGGAGGAACAAAAATGCCACTGAGATGACCACTGCTAATAGCCAAATTTTATCCTATGTTTTCTACGAACACTCGTAAAAGCACTTTCTATGAATTAACTGATTTAATATTTGCAAAAACCTATAAAGTAATGAATTTCATCCATAATTTAAAGAATGAGGATTTGCCCCAAATCACACAGCTTCCAAATGAGGTCGAGGAGTCCCGTTCTAGGGTAAAATCCTATGCGATTTTTTAAGCCCAACCACAGGGCTTACTTGGCCGACTCCATGAGGGAAAGGCGTCCTGGCCACACCAGACTGCACGGCAGTGCAGCACAGGCTCCAGGGGAGCTGCTGCCGCAGGACCAGCTGTGCTCCCAAGGCCTTTGCATTCCTAGCCTGGGGGGCTTCATTCCCAGGTCTCTTTTTCTGGGACCTTTGGCCAATATCTTCCATAACACCTCTGTGCCATCTCAAACCCTCATCCTCCTCTTCCCCTGGCATCAGGGTCCATGAAACAACTGAGCTTTTGGTTCAGGCTTCCACTACAGCGAGAAGACCCCCATGTCTGCCCTGACCCTTCTCAGGCAGGCAGTCCATTCTGTGGGGGAGGGGATGTGGAAATGGGGCTAGGCAGAGCTGGCACCTCTTCCTGTTTCCGCCTCTTGCCTCTATTATTACAGTACATAAAAGCTGACCTCTTCCATCTGGACTGGTTTTCAATAGCCTGCTCCAATACCTGGCAGCTCAGACCCCTCCAGCTCAGCCTAGCTCCTGACAAAGGAGCTTCATTTTGGTTCCTTGTTCTCCACCTCTCGTGACTGTCACTCTCCAGATGAAATAAGTGTGCTTTACATGCCAGAGGAGGGATGCTGGAGGGCAGCTCCGTCTTTTCTGAAGAAGCCCCACACCCGGCCTGCAACGCTAGTGTTTGTCTTTTGGTGGCATAAAAGTTTCTGGAGAGTATGTGCAGGAATTCCCAGGCCAAAGGATTGTCAGTGCACAGGTGCTGTGTACCTCAAAACTCATTTGCTAGAAAAATACCTGTTGGCAAGTAAGGCTGGTTTCCTTCAGCCTCTATGCATATATGAAATGCAATTTCATAAAAATGTCATCTTTGTGATTTAGATGCTCTTCATCTGTCTGTCTCTCAGTATCACTGGGGAGCCTGCAGCTGCCCCAACCTTTGACTTGGGGACTTGGCATAGGTGAATGTGACAGGGAGATTTTATTGGAGCTGAAACGTCTTTTCTGAGGATTCAGTGGGCACATTGGCTAAAGATAAAAAAATCAGTGGAAGACTCTAACAAATTAATAGAGCTTCTCTTTACAATTCTATCATAAAGGATTATTTTCCTTAATTTAAGTTAAACCCCTTGCTTTGCATATTAGTTAGTTTTTTTTTGAGAAATACAACCAACAGAATATAGAGAAAGATGCATAAAAGGAGATTTATTATACATATAATACATATTAATTTTAGAAAAATGAAAAATACTACTTAGATACCTACCAACTGTCCTGATAAATTCACTATATATATATATCCATGATTTTTAACACTCATGTTGTAAACTTCTCCTGTTATTTACAAATATTTATATATGAAAATCACCCAGACTTCAATCTTTAATTAATTTTAAATAGAAGATACAAACTTTGAGATTCAATCATGTCAATAAGTCAGGAACCCGCAACTGGAAGAAGTTAGAAAAAAACTGAACTCATACTGTTCAGTGATTCTCATTTTCAGTTGGAGGCAGATAAGGACCCCATGCGCGAGAGCACCAGCCGTCCCTGCTTGCTGAGGCTGCCGGCCCTGTGAGACAGTCCCCACCCCTCTCTCTGCCCATGCCACCCTGACAGTTCCAGTCTGGCTGAAAGAGGCTTTTCCATCAACTGAGGGACAACGTTCAAGGCTGAGTTATCTATATTCTTGATGATGGAAGTGTTTGTATTAATTGAAGAAAATGAACCTAAGCTAAATTTCTCTAAGTTCAACGTGTTTTTAAAGGCATGGTTTTCAGAAATGATTCTGGTTTCTGTAAAAATCAGTCTGCCACTTCCCTAACATCAAATGTGTGATATGGGTCAGTTCCCCAGCAAGTGAGAGAGAAGACAAGGAACAGCTACCACTTATCAAACTGTTTTCCATGGCAGACTCTACATTCTGTGCTAGTGGCTTTAATAGCTGCTATATGATGTAATCATTAGCTCAGCAAAAGAGGCATTATTACCACAATTTTATAAGTGAGGTGGTTATTACCCAAAAGGGTAATAACTTATGAAATGTTACACAACCTTAGGAGAGAGGCAGAACTTAAACCCTGCCCCAAGGCTAACTGTCTTTCCATACACCTAATCCGACCACCCTGTTGATTTAACAGGCTCACCCTATAAGGACTGAGTGGCTATTTACAAAGTGAGGTCAGTGGCAAGTCTACTTAACAGCAGTAATTCAGCACATAGGTGTCCTCTGTTCCACTAGCCTCAAAATGTTAGGGAAAAGAGTGGTCTGAGGTTTAGACCACTGGGCATCTTTGATGAAAATGGACTCTGTCAGGAACCCCAATAATTAAACAAATTAGCAGCCTCTTCCTGTACCCCCCCCAAGTCCAGGAAATTAAGGGTTCAAATGCTTCTTTAAAAATGTACTTTACTTCAAGGAATATTATTATTAAAAGAGATATTCCTATCAAAACTTTAAATATATTCATATCCTAGGAATTTATGCTTATGAAATAAAAAAATTTAAATACATTTTCATTAAAGGATGATTTATAATTATAACAAAAAGGGACTATACATTTTTAACAATGAATTAGTGCACTCATATGGTAGGATGCAGACAAATGTCAACACTTTGTTAAAATACAGAAAATATTTATAACATTTAATGAAGAAAAGTAAAACTATATTATAGGCTGAGCTTAGGGTGTAAAATAAAATGCATAACAACAGCCTGGAAGAGAAATCACCAGAATGGGAACAGGTGCCCTCTCAGAATGGTAAGAGTGCATTCTTACCTTACAGTATTGTGCACATGCATTCTTTTCTTTACTGAGCATATGTTGCATTTAAAAACAGACAAAAATTAAAATTTCAATTTGCAACCACAAGCTGGTCATTTATACCAGTGCTTCTCAAATTGCCCTGTGCATATGTTCACCTGGAGAACGTGTTTAAAATGCAGATTCTGATTAAGCCCGAGATTCTGAATCTAAGAAGTTCCCAGGTTCTGCCGATGCTGCTGGTCTGGAGGCCGCACTCTGAGTTAGGTTTCATGTGGAATAAGCAGGAAATAATCATCGTAGGTCCACTTAAATCTGAGAGTTAGAGCCTAGAAAGCATCCCTTGAAAAGTTTCCCTTGAAAATCTGAGTCAGGAAGCTTGCTTAATGGCCACCTAAATCTCTCCTGTTGCAATGCAAGCCTGTTCCTTTTCCCACCGCACTCTGCTCTGCACCGATTTAAAAGCCCACAGTCCAGCTCATGAGGTTTTCTTCTCCAGGGTAACCTTCCTTTGCCCCTGCTTTAAAATTAAATTCCATTTGTTCTGCTCATGTTGGCACAAAAATTGTCTCAAGTTAGTTTAATAAAACCATCACTAAAACAATTTTCTTAAGTAGTGTAATTATAGAGCTAGTAATTAGACTCCTCACTAAATGAATAACGTAGTTAGATTACATTTAGACAAGTACCACATACCCCATTCCATTTTAATCACCCTTTAAATGCAATCCTGTTTGTTTGCATGAAAGGGCTTTTAAAATGGTAATCGTAAAACCACATAGACACTATTGGAAGATTATGCTACCTATAAAATTAGGGAAATTTGGCATAAACCACATTACTGATTATACCTACCTGTGGTCCAGGGCTGCGGAGTGGCAGGGGCTTGCCAAGCATTTTGTCAATATGGGCAACCCTATCATCTCTGCAAGTGAAGTCAGAATTCACTGAAGTCTGAGTCTCCCATGACACCTGCTGGAAACAAGGTCACGCTGTAAAGGTGCACCTTGGAAGTTCTGCTACAGCTTCTCATGTTATCGCTTTCATAGGGGCTTCCATGATTCAGCAGCTTCCTCGTGGGCCCTTGATACTTACTCTCTGCTGTTGGTTTCAGTGCTCAGTTTTGTATTTCATTCTGCAACCTATGTATCTTCTCTAACTCCCTGAAGTCACCTGCGTTTTTTGCTAAGGACAAACGCCACAGACTGCGGGCACCAGGCTGCCTTTGGAGCTTCCCACTCTAACGCCACTCTCATGGGAACCTGCAAGTGCCATCAGCCCACAGTGCTGTGTACATGGACAGATTCATTTTATGAAAAGTTCCACTGTGTGTTCAAGAACACCCACTTTCCCATCAGATAAAATGACATTGCCCTGTTCCATACTATCCAAAGAATGGAGCATTCCTAATAGCCAGTAGTTGTTGGATGTTTACCTCTGTGTTCCATGCTTTAGACACTTCATTGTACTCAATGTCCAATGATCCCCATTTCCCAGATGAAGAGCTGAGTCTCAGAGAAGTTATGTAATTTGCCCAAGTTCAAGCTAAGAAATGGCAGAGAAAAGAGTGGAAACCATGCTGTTCTAACTTCAGGGCCCAGATTCTTAACCACTATGCTCAATAAATGAAGCTAAGGCCTTGAAGCCAGAGAAGCAGCTAAATCCTACACAGAGTATCACGTGTTCTCTTCTCCCGCAGGGTGGCGGGACAAGTGTGCTGCCCAGGGCAGCCCTGAGTTCTCCAGGTGCCTCTCACTGGCTATTCAATTTGGGATCTTCATTTCCTTGTCTATAAAAGGAAAATAATTGTATCTTTGCCACTTACATCTTAGTGGCATGTGTGTGTATGTGTTTAGAATGAGAGAAGTTCTGTAAAAGCATTTTTTTAAATGGGACATGTTATGACATGAAAGTTATTATTATAATGACTTAATCAGACACAGGATATGAATTGCTTATTGAACTGAGTTCATCTGTGCAGTAGTTTAAATGTCTTATGTCATATCAAGGAAGAATATTATACATGAATATTATTTGTCTTTCAATCAAAATATCACAATCATGCAAGTAAGATGCTTCTGTGGATGTTGTAAGCCTTATTTAACATTTTACTTTTTATCCTGGTTTCATTTGCACACTTTCTGTTCCCTCTTCAGTAACATTGCTTTGTTCTTGGCTGACTGATTCTAGGAATTTGCTGAATGCAGCCAAACTATGACATATTTGCATTTTTAAGGCTTGAAATGTTCTTTCAGTTTTTAAAATGAGTTTATTTTGAGGAAATGTATGACTTCTTGAACTAATGGCAAATTAAGTTAATAAAATTCATACCTGCTGTGGGCAATAATGATTACATATCAAAGGGAAAAATAAATCAAAGGCTAAATTCCACACTCTTTAATTGGTCACATTTCCCATTTAGTTCAGTAGGAATATGTTCTGTTTGGGATTATAACATAGAAGCATAGAACAAATGATTCTCCCTTTCAAGATGCTTTTCCCTTTAGCCTTTTCTCTCAGAAGCTACTACTGTTGACATTGGTTTCCTCCTCCCACCAAAGCACACAGCCATCAAAGTTTTCTCACCACATCTGCTCACTATACAACATATACTCACAACATCACAATTTTCATCTTCCTTAGGAAGTATTTTAGTTTGTTTGAAATTGTGTTGGCTGATGACTTGTTAACATGAATCACATTTTTAAAATGAACTTCAAAAAAGCCATTGTAGAATAAGACATGAGGCTGGAATTCAGGCGTATTTTCCATTAGGCCCTACTATATCCATACTCTGGCACTATCTAGCCAAGTGACCTCTCACTCACACCCTCAGTCATTGCCCTTGAAGTACGGCCAATTCAAGAGGATTTCAAAATGTTACGATTTCTGATAGTACTAATGAAACTAAAGAGATTTGAGTGAGTACACATTTTATGGAGCCCATAAATCTGGGTCCATCTGAGGCTGGATCAATTAGGAATCATGGGATAAATTAACAAACATTTATATTAATAGATGTATATCCTAAATATTTACTTTTCTTGAGCCCAAACTAGAATCTCTTATATTATAAATTTTCCCCAAAAGAAAGAGTCTTCTAGTTTTATAAACAATCCTATCTCTAATCCTAGAAGTGTGATAGTAATGTTCCCACTCTTATTTCCATCATATATCATATTAGAAGTTGCTTAGTCAGTGTTTCCATGAGGATTCAACATTGATGGGTAACAAAGTGTGTAAAGTAAGTAAGCACAAAAAAAGAGCCTGTTTAGAGGGCAAAAAAAAAGTTTCAAAGAGTAAGTCTATTATGGCAGACATGTTTGTCTTGTTTGGCAGAGATGCCAAACAAATTACCAAATAGAGAAAGCCATTTGGACAATCCCACGCAAAGGGTAAGAATATTTTGTAAAAATATTTTTAGCAAGTATACAGCAGATCGAAGGAAGGGCATCATGACTAGCTTTAAAAAACATAGTATCAAAAATGGGTAGTCTCCAGAATTGAAATCAAATCATTACAACTCAATTCAATGCAACAAGCATTTGCTTAGTAAATATACTGTGTAGGGGCTCTAATACTTAATGTTTCACTTGACCTCAAAGAATTGATACCTAGAAGGAGTAATTTGGAAAACTCATAAACAAATACAAAAACAACTTACAATAAGATAATAGGAAAAAGTAATTGATTGTTAAAGAACTGGATTTGAATTCTACCAAGTCACTTAATTCTCCTTGTCTGTTTCTTCAATGATGTAAGGGGATAATAAGGCAACTTAGCCCACTGGACCATTCAGAAATGTTGTAGGTGAAAGTACTTTTCAATCTTTCTCTCTGAAAGTAAAGTCATAGACAGGAATTGAGATGCTCAGTGATAAATGACTGAACAAGTGAACATGAAGAAGGCACTACCAGGGTTTTCAATGGGGTGCTTGGTAGGAGAGATGGACCCTAATAGGATAGAGTTTAACATTTCTGTGAAGGATGGTGAGTGGGGGAATTCCAGAGGCGTGGGAACAGAAAGTGAGGAGTACATTCTGGAACTTTGGTTGGAGTGCAGAATACATAAAATTAGTGAGAAGAAAGAAGGGAAAGACAATTTGTCCTCAATTAGGTGATGCAGAACCATTGTTTTTGAGCAAGGCAGTGACATAATCAAAGCTGTGTTTGGAGGGAAAAAGGAAACTGGAAATAATGTAAAGTGGGTTGAAAGGGTGGTGATAAAAAGGCAGAAAAAGTATCAGGAAGCATTAGTCTACAGGGAGAACAGCAGGCTCTTGAGCTCCTAAGGTGGAAGTAGCAGTGGGCATTACAGGAAAGGAAGAATTTGGAAAACAGTCCTAAGTTTTGCTTGGACTACCTGAGTAAGGTGAAGTAGGACTGTGATAAGGATAATGGCAACAGCGACCCGTATCTGTACAGCTTTTTATACTCTACAAAAGTAGGGAGGCGTGATCTGAAGAGCCTTGGTGACTAGGATGAGTCTCTACTTCTGAGTAGATATTTGAGGTCCACATTAAAGCAGATGAATCTGGCTGCAGTGGGTAAGCGCATCATGAAGAAACTAATCTCAGAAAGAAGAACTGGCATATGACTGAAGTACTTCAGGTGGTAGCCATAATTCAGCATAACCTAACTAAAATGTACGGTAGGATGCACGGAAAACACAACTAGGGCATGGTTTGGGTGCATTTATCCATGCAATTTTAATTTTTACACTGAGCAATAGAAAATATAATTGCCTATGTCCATACAACTCACATCCCCCTCCTTCCCTTTTTGTCCAGCTAAGAAGTTACAACCCAAACTGATATGTTGACAGTGGCCACTGAAAAGAAAAGATGAATGTGATGTCTTCTTATAGAACATTGTAGTTCACTGAATATAGGCATTAGAATGGTGAAGTAATCAAAGATGACACCAGGTTTTTTTAGTTTGCATGACTGGAAGAATGTTAGTCCTGTTAAGAGAAATCAAGAAATTGGTTTGCAAATATTGTACCATCCTTGCATCCCTGGAAGTGGTGTTCAGGTTTGGACAGGTTGAGTGTGAGGTGATGGTAGATGGACATCTAGGTAGAGAAATGCAATAGAAAGATAGAAATTTTAGAACTCAAGGGGAAGAGCTGAGTTGGGTGTAAAAACTCAAAGATATAGCATGAAAATTATAGTTGAAGCCAGAGCTGTGAATTAATAAAGTAATTCCCATGGTGGTCAATGAAGAAGCAATACTCATCAGCCCATCCTGGTTCCAATGGTCCCACTGGGAGCTGGTAGGTTTCTCAAAGTGGAAGGAAGCTAGGCCTGTTTTCTTTTTTATTTAGAAGTAAAGGGAGAATAGACAATGATTTAGTTGATTTAGTCAACAAAGCCTGCTAAAGCAGAAAATTAAGCCTCCTTTGCCACACTTCTATTCTTATCCAGGTTGTGCCTAAATTACTCAATTTGTATAGACCTATTGATTAGATATGCAACTCCTCCACTTTGGATGGGATACAATCATTTATAAGACTTAAAGGAATTTTTCAAAGAATTTAACCTGATTTAAGGTTCTAACAGCATGTGAAGTGAGCCTACATTATCAAAGCTCTATTTTGGAAAGATCATTTTGCACATTTCTGTTTCTGTCCTCATTCTTATTGGTCAATATTTTATTTATTTTTATTTTAACAATGTAAAATACAATTTTATTTTGAGAGAATTTCAAACATGTATAAGGTCTGCAAGTACAGAACAAATAACATTTTGTTCCCCTGAATCATTTCAAAGTGAGTAGCTGATCTGATGTCCTATTATCACCAAATACTTAGGTATATATTTGGTACAAATAAAGATATTTTCTTATATAAGGAAAATACAATTGTCAAAATTAGAGTTAACCTTGACACATGGCCACCATCTAATCCTCCAACCCAAGTCAACATTTATCAGTTGACTCAACAATATCCTTTATAGATCTGGTTTGGAATCACTTAGATATCATGTCTCATTAATTTCCTTCATTCTGGAACAGTTCCTGAGTCTACATTTAATTTCCAAGACTTTAAAAAATTATAGGCCAGCTATTTTGTAGAATATCCCTCACTTTCCTTTTTTTCCCCCTGTTGTTTCCTAACAATTAATTCAAGTTATGTATCTTTGTATTGGTCAATCCTTTAAAAGTAGAATATATTTTTTAAAAACACTACAGAAGTTGAATCATCAAGACTTCTCTCACCCTGACTGGGGTGACTCAGTGGATTGGGTACCGGCCTGTGAACCGAAAGGGCGCAGTTTCGATTTGTTCAGGGTGCATGCCTGGGCTGTGGGCAAGGTCCCTGACTGGGGGCATGCTAGAGGCTACCAACTGATGTTTCTCTTCCTCTCTTTTCTCCCTCCCTTATGCTTTCTCTAAAAATAAATAAATGAATAAAGTATTTTTTAAGAAAAAAAAAACTTCTCTCAATCATTCACTACTACCCGAGGGATGTTGCATCAGATTGAAATGGAAAGAATTAATCCTTATACTGAAATGAAAATTCTTTATTTTATAAATGATCAAAAAACTAAGAAAAATGCAAATCATAAAGCTGCAAACAATACACTACAGTGCAAAATTTCAGAACTTTTGAGACTAAGCATGGAAGCACTTGTAAGGAAGACTACTGTTTCTAATTCCACAATTTACATATATTTTAATGTGAGGGGGTAACATTTTCTGGCAGAAGGAGACTGAGTTATGATCGTGTGACCTTGGAGAAGGCATCTGACCTATTTGTGTATACAGGTATCATTCTTTCACAGACAGTTGTGCTAAGACTAGATCCATGACTTTCAAGTGTGCTGCAAGGAGGGCCTTCAGCGTTTGATTTGGGAAGAGGTGACTCAGCTTTACCCAGGATGGCCTCATTTACTTTATTTATGTTTCCCTTTAGGGTTTTTTTCTTTTAAATAAGAAAGCTCTATACACACACACACACACACACACACACACACGTGCAAACCATCAGACTAGATGCTCTCTAATGTCTCTAACACTTGTGTCTAAATTATTGTATCACAATAGCCTATCCCTGGCCCAATTCATCTTCCAACCTGTCAACAATTTTACCTTCTTCAAAAATATCAGATGCCTAAAGGCTACAGCCTAAACCATATAAGCCTAGCATTCAGACACAATATTGTTCTAATTTAAATTTCGAGCTTCTATTCCTAATATCTCACACACAAGCTTAAGACATACTTGACTACTCACTGTAATGTATATTCACATTTCTTTGCCTTGCTTCCACTATCTTTTTAAAGTGCAAGGCTCTTTTCTAAAAAGATTTTACTTATTTATGTTTAGAGAGAAGGGAAAGGAGGGAGAGACAGGAACATCAACGTGCAAGAGAAACATCAATTGGTTGCCTCTCGCATGCTCCCAAACGGGGCCAAGCCCACAACCCAGGCAGGTGTTCTTATTAGGAATTGAACCAGTGACCTTTAGGTCCCCACCCTAAGGTCAACACCCAACCCTCTGAGTCACACCAACCAGGCTTAACCTGCTCAAGCATCAATCCATCCACCCATCCACTCACCCATTCATTCATACGTATATTTAATAAATATTGAGTATTTGTTATGCAGCAGGCAGAGACATTGTAATAGGCATTAAGATTATCCCAACAAAGTAGATATCGTTCCAGCCCCTAATGAAATTCCACCTATCAGCCCTCCCCCAAAGACTTAGCTCAAAAATCTCTCCATAAAGCATCCCCTGTCCTCCATACTTCTTCCCAGGATTTCCTTGACTATTGTTGGCCCTTGGCATTTTCACACACATTTTATAATCAACTAATCAATTTACAAATACACATATATGTAATCTGGCATTGCATGAACTATACAGATGAATTTAGGGAGAGTTCCCCTATTTATAATGTGAGTCTTTCAATTTATGAGTGTCATATGTCCCTCCACTTATTTAGGTCTTTTTAGTTCTCTCAGAATGTTTTGTAGTTTCAGTATACAAATCTCACATTTTTTTAAATTATTCCTATTTTAATTTGGGGGGGTAACTCCATATACTTTCCACAGTGACTGCACCAATCTACATTCCCACCAACAGTGCAAAAGGGTTTCCCTTTCTCCACAGCCTCACCAGCACTTGTTATTTGTGATTTATTGATGATAGCCATTCTGACAGGTATGAGGTGTGGTTTTATTTTTCATTTCTCTGATAATAAGTGTTGTTAGTATATTTTTTTATATCTCTATTGGCCATCTGTACGTCCTTTTTGAAGAAGAGTCTAATCAGGTCTTTTGCCCATTTTTAAATAGGATTTTTTTGGGGGGTGTTGAGTTTTATAAGTTCTTTATAAATTTTGGATAGTAACCCCTTATCAGATATATCAGCAAATGTATTCTCCCCATCAGTGTATTGTCTTTTTGTTTTGTTGATGGTTTCCTTTGCTGTGCAAAACATTTTTAGTTTGATGCAGTCCCATTTGTTTATTTTTTGTTTGTTTCCTTGGCCTGAGGAGATAATCAGAACTAGCAATTCCACTTCTGGGACTTTAAACAAAGAAACCCAATACACTAATTTGAAAGAATATAAGCACCCTTTTGTTCACTGCAGCGTTATTTACAATAACCAAAATTGGAAGTGGCCCAAGTGCCCATCAATAGATGACAGGATCAAACAATTATGGGACATTTACTCAATGGAATACTATTTGGCTATAAAAAAGAAAGTTTCACCCTTTGTGACAGCATGGATGGTCCTGGAGAACATTATGCTAAGTGAAATAAGCTAGTCAGAGAAAAACAAACACCATATGATTTCACTGATATGTGGAATCTAATGAACAAACTGAACTAACAAGCAAAATAGAGACAGACTCATAAATAGAGAGCAGGCTGACAGCTCTGGAGGTGGGGGGATTGAGCAAAAAAGAAAAAGGACTCATGGACAACAGTGTGGTGATTGTGGGGGTGGGGAAGGAGGGTGGGTAGAGGTAGGAGAGGGTATAAGGGGGATAAATGGTAATGGAACAATATAATAAAAATAACTTAAATAATTTATTCCTAAGTATTTAATTTTTCCAAATGGTATTACAAATGACATAACTAAGATTTCATTGTCTCTTTGCTGAAGGTCTATAGAAATAGAGTTGAAAGCCTTGGCTGGTGTAGCTCAGTGGATTGAGCGCAGGCTGAAAACCAGAGTATTGCAGGTTCAATTCCCAGTCAGGGCACATGCCTGGGTTGCAGGCTGCAGCCCCCAGCAACCGCACATTGATGTTTCTCTCTCTCTCTCTCCCTCCCTTCCCTCTCTAAAATAAATAAATAAAATATTTTAAAAAAAGAATAAATAAAGTTTAAAAAAAAAAGAAATAGAGTTGATTTTCTATACTGACCTTAAATCCAGAGGCCATAATAAATAGGTTTATCAAATTTAAGTTCTCTGTAGATTTCTTTGGATTTTCTCCATACAGAATCAATTCATCTATGTATAATGACTGTTTTATCCCTTCCTTTCTTATTATTTTGTCTTCCATGTGTTTTCTTGCATTACTGCCATTGGCTTGGACTCCCGGGACACTGTTGGATAGAAGTGATAAGAGCAGGCATCCTTATTTCTTCCCACCTCTCTAAGGGGAAAGCTGTTTACTTCCTCTAATTTTCACTTGGGTAAGTCTCCTCTGGTCTGCCCTCTTCCTGGCATGTATCCCTCCAGGCTTCCACTGAGAGCCTGGTGTGCCAAAGACCCCACCTTTGGTGAATGTTGAACTCCAACCTTTGTCCACATAACATCTGCAGACTGCAGAAAACTCCACCAGTTTTTCGGATGTTTTCAGCTTAACTTCTCTATTCCCCCCACTGCTCCCCGCCCCCACACATGCACAATATTTCAGAATTCAGTAAATGTCTTTGGGAGAAATCAGTCCTGTGTTGCAGGTTCTCTCATTTCTGTAACTCCTCCCAAGAACAGCTCAGACTCTGAGTCCCTTGCCCTCACCCGGAATCCACAGGGCCCCAGGATAAAAAGCTGCTGTAGTCTTCCTCTCCCAAATCTTAATCCCTCTGCTTGGCATTGCTTACTTAACTCTCCAGTGCCTTTAAAACAGGTGGCTTTCAGATTTCATCTGGTTTACCTACTTGTTCTTAGGGAAAGGTGCTCTTTCCCAAATGTTTCCATCTGACACAGAAGCAGAAGTCACACAGTAGGTTTTTAATAAATACTTTCAAATTACTCTTGGACCTCAGCCTTTGGAGACAGAATATCAGAAATGAAGCAAATACTAGAGGTCTTCTGTAGTCTCCCTCTGAAAAGCAACCCAAAGTTCATTCCCAAAACTGCAGAAATAAAGGGTCAGCTGAAGGAACATGTTAACTTTGTTAACATCTGAAGGGAGAAAGCAGACTAAGAGACTGGTGTTCATCTGAGTTCTTGTGAGAACCAAATACTACCTGCCCTTGAATGTTCTATTGACCATTTCCTCAGTCTGCTCAAATCCCACAGGGATAACTGGCAGATGAAACTAGCTCATCACCCTGGAAATTACCTAGTGTGCTGGCTTCATGGAAAAATTCCGTGCTTGTTCTGTACTATAAACAAGCCATCTGAGCTTGGGAACAAGCATGGAGAGATTGATCCAAAGTGGATCTGAGGGTAATCTGCCCCTGCATTATTGCTAGAAGTAATTTTCCTGATCTGATAGGCATGCCAGATCCCTCTCTCAAAATTCTGTGTACATGATTTCTAGTCTTGAACACCCTTCCCAAGTAGAAGAAGATAATTACTGGCTGACACATTTCTTTTTAAAGTAGACAGGTTATCTGGCTTTAAACTGCCGTGGCCTATTTGGGCTACATTCCAGCAGCAATATATCACTCCATACAGTGTTGTAACTCTCTGCTTTTATTTGGCAAGTATTTTTAATCATAAGCTGAGTCCCCGCATAAGTGGTAAAGTGGTTTTTCTTAGAATGTGTTAAGTCTGCTATGAATTTTCAGTGCTTTCTACAAGGGTGGGGAAGGATCCAAGTTGTGATTTCTGGACAGTGTGCAGCAACTGCTGTTCACTCACTAGTCCCTCCGATGTCCCAACTTCAACAGGCATCTTTGAATCACTGCAAACACAACTGAGGAAAGAAACCCAATGGAGGTTCAGGAGTGGTCACTCATTTGGGACTTCATTTGGAGAGGCTCTCAAAGAACATCAGATTGTGGACTGCTCACTTTTTGGTGAGGATGACAAGGAAAGGAAAGGGGAAGCTATGAAATGCTCACTGGCTTTTTCTTTCTTTCTTTTTTTTTTTTTGGAAATATTTGTTCTTCACCTTTATTCCAGTGTCCTTTCATATTTCCCTAAATTTTGCTACTAGTTTCCACGTTAAATCTTGTGTAAGATTTACTTCTCAGTAAAAAAAGGGCCAGCATGACAAATAATTCATATTCATGGAGTCGACTGTGATGAAGATAATCCCCAGGGCTTCGGCACACTGCATCCTGCATTAAAATGCTTTAGACATTCAGGGTTTGGGCTCAGCTGTCTCCTGGGATGTCATTAATGGCTTATGCATATCAGGCTATTTTCCAAATTCTGCTCTTTTGCTCTGATAAATAAATGAAGAAATCCAGTTGAGATACATCTGGAAGGCTTTAAAAACTGGAAAGATTCTCATCTGGATGGATGGTTTAAGTGTGATGCTGCTTAAATTTGGGGCCTAAGGCTGTAGGACCTCTCCAGGCTGTTTCCAATATTTGAATTTCATAATGCTATGAAAATCTAACCAACTATCCCCTCGGGGATAAATTTAAAAATTGGACATGATGTGAAAAAATTCAATTAATTTTTTTTTGATGTACTAGAAAAGCCTTGAGCTGGGATTTTTAAAATGTGGCTTCTTGTCCCAGCCTTCCCCTAATTAGATGAGTGACTTTGGGAAGTCACATAACCTTTCCAGGCCTCAGTTTCATTAGCTGTAAGTGAGGGTTCACTTGATAATACCCAATGTGTCTTTGAATTACCTCTCCACCCCCATAAGACTTTAATTCTTTTCTTATCCATCTGTCCACTCCCCTCCACACTCCCTTCTCATAGTCCTAATTCTAATTAATGCCTTGATCTGGCTTCTTTTCTGACTATCTGTGTGACCTTAGACAAGTTACTTAACCTTTCTGTGCTCTGAAAAAAAAGTGTAGTACTGCTGCCTGCTTCATAGAGTCATGGTGAAAAGTCAATGTTTAATACATGGTAAGTAAGCACTTGGCTCCGAGTACTGAGTAACTAAATGTTAGCCAGTAGCCATCATTTTCCACAGACTGACTTTGTCTAGTCATAAGTATAGTTGGTGCACTTTATTTCTCGATAAAAAGAAATAGAGTTGAAGTCATTCTTAGCAAGAGCAGTCTATACTTATTGAAAAAACAAATAAACCTATTGGATTATTGACCCCATTTCTCTTGCCTCATCTCATACTGTTTATTCAAGAGCTCTGTACAGTTATTCAAACTTAAATACTTCTCTCCATTGACAACTCTTCTACTATCCTTGTGCAAAAGCATGGAGTGAATCCTAAGGGCTCACATTTGTTCTGAGAACTTGACAACAAGATCCAAGCTTGCACCCAACTTTGGCTCTCATAGGCCCACACTACAGGTTGGAATCACCAACATTCAAATATAGTCAGAAAAAAAATTAATTATATATATAATTATGTACATGTGATTATATATGTGTGTCTATATATACATATATATGTATATATATGAAACACTAGATAGACTGGATAATACAGGTTTAGAGAAGTAAACTGAAAAAATGTTTATGGTCCAATTACAGACTGTAAAATGCCCAGCTTATAGCTGTATGAGTTTTGACAAATGTATGCTCTTAAGTGCTTGATTCTAATCAAGATACAAAACAGCAACCCTAGAAAATTCTTCCACGTGCCTTTCTAGACAATGGCCTTCCTTAGTCAGCAGCAACTATTAATTTGATTCCTATCCCTGGCTGGCGTAGCTCAGTGGATTGAGCACAGGCTGTGAACCAAAGCATTGCAGGTTCAATTCCCATTCAGGGCACATGCCTGGGTTGCAGGCCACGGCCCCCAGCAACCACACATTGATGTTTCTCTCTCTTTCTTTCTCCCTCCCTTCCCTCTCTAAAAATAAAGAAAATCTTTAAAAAAATAAAATCTTAAAAAAAATTTGATTACTCACATACTAGTTTTTCTTGTTCTTGAACTTCACACAAATACACATTTTTGTGTCTGGTTTCTTTCATTCAGCATCCTGCATTTGAGATTAATGCCTGTCATTGCAAGTATCAGCAGCTCCACCCTTTTAGAGCTAAGGAGTTAGTGTGCCATTGTTGTGAATATACTATTAATTTGTTTATTCCTTTTCCTGTGGATGGTCATTTGGACTCCTTATCTTTTCCCTATTATGAATAAAACTGCAATTAATGTAGGACATGACTATTAAAGTAAAGTGATATTTTTCTGAACTAGGATTTTCTGTTACGTGATTATATAAAAATGAAAGATTTAAAAATGTATCTCATGATCTATCAAGCCTTCCATTTTGTGAGAACTCTACCTTTCTGCCCTGTTACCAATCACTCTCTTCTTTGAACTGCTTTGCATGTGCCCACGTGCAAACAAATGTTTCACACAGTGCCCTCAGTCGGCTTCCCTGTTTTAGTATTCCCATTTGTTTCTTGTGAATCAGGCTTATCTCCTTATTAAGTGACACAATTTCTTATATTTTGATCACTTTCCAGAGGGCAAAGCATAATTTTGGACATCTAAACAAGGTGTGTATGTTGTGATAATTGCTTTGGTCAGTCTTGGCCATTGACATTGGAATTAGTTAATTTTGTAGAAAGAGGAAACAAAGACACACGGGGATTAGACGATGCAATTTCCCGTCCAGTGCTTCTCAGACCCCAAACCCAGAGTCAACTGTGCAACATGTTCACTCAGAAGCTGTGTTGCATATCGCTTCTTTCCCAGTTCAGACAGCAGGCCTGCTGAAGTCTGCTTCACGTATGTATCCTAAGTATTCCCTGTTGCCCAACTGGAGTGTGCAATTCTGGAGACATCTGTAACACCATTCAGATGATGTTCTCTGCATAGGCTGTATGAAGCCCAGATCATGCTCATTGTTCCGGACTAGTCATGGGATGTCTTGAGGTGTGTGTATTTGTGCACACACATCACACTCACATCTTTCTGCAGTTCCAAAAGCAGTGATAAAAAGACAGAATTTCTGGAACTGGTAATAGGAATAAATGAATGATTTGTTTAGTTCTTTGATAATAATATATCAGCTCTGGATGTTGAAGACTAAAAATCAGAAAGCTTAACCACTGAGTGTTCTAAGAGTTTGTCTAAAATGCTCAGGTCATGAGCATTTGGTCATGCTCCCCTACTCTTCCAGCCTATTTTGTGTGTCCATCTTCCCTTCTGAACTGCTGACTTAGATAGCCTGGACCTATACATTAATATCATATTTTCTTTTAAATTTGTTCTTTATTCATATATTTGATTTCAAAGAAGGCATGTAGAGGAAAGTTGACAAACATTTTAATAGCAAATATTTAACAAGTAAATGGGATTGACTTTAACAAGTAAATGCATTATCGTGTAAAAAAGAAACATTATTTTCAAAATATTAGAAGCCTATAGTAATTGATCAAAGCTTTATTAATTATTGGAGTATTTAATTTTTGAGTTTTTTATTTTAGAAAAACTTTTTACAAATTTATTCAAAATATCAAGTAAGCATAAAACTAAAAATTAGGATTTTATTCTTAATTCTTATTAAACATATGTACTAATGTAGTTTCACTAAATATCAACTAACAGCAAATGTAAAATGGTGGATATATATTTTATTATAAAATAACACTGTTTATTCCAAAAAATTGAAAAATAAAGATTAGCAAAAAATTTTTAACTCTAGAGAGCATTATGGTACATATATATATGTATATATATACCAATATATGATTTTATATGGACATGTATAGTATCTATAATATATGATGTATCTTTATGTCTGTATATATGTATATATGTGTGTGTATATATATAATCAAATTATGCATACACTTGTATCTTACTTTTTCATTTAACAGAAGATTAAGACATATTTATATATCAATACCTATAAGTTACAGGATCTCTGATAATGACTGAATGAAATTTCATTTTAATAATATCCTATATATACACAATCCTCTTTGATAGAATAATTTGATTGTTTGTTCTTTCATTATAAAAAACACATTGTGGGATTTTGCTTCTAAACAAGGCAAAATAATAGGGAACAAGGTTACTTTCTTATCTAAAATAATTACCAGACAAAACATGTGAAACGATGATTTTTAAGACCTTGGACATCAGACAGAGAAGGAAAGTGGAGAGGCTTTCATGTCTGGAGTACAAGGACTTAAAGGACCTGGACAGACCCTAGCAGACTGGCAGAGCTGAGAAGAGTTGGGGGCTGAGGTCCAGAGAGACAGAAGTAGCTAAAGCTCACAGAGAGATGACTCTGGAGATGAGCGGAGCCCCCCTCAAGCATTCAGTAGAGCACCACTCAGAGCGTGCATAGGAGGATACCACCCAAGTCCAGAGAAAGGACCACATGACATAATTAGGGGAAACAGTCTCTGGAGCTCACACAAGGCCAGGAATAGTATCTGTTCCTTCTAGCCACACTGGAAAAACTCATAATTCATGGGGCACTGGGTCTTGTCTCAGCAATGGGGAACAATTAGCCCTATACTAGAGCAATTGCTAGGTGGGACTAGAGTAGTATTTAGTCTAGGGCTAAAGGATCAACTTGTTTTCAATTAACTTGTCTGCAACCCAAAACAAAATGCAAGACAGTCATAGAAATATAGATATCTACAACCTATATAAATTATAACGTCTAGCATTTTATCAAAAATTGCCAGACATACATAGAAGCAGGGAATACATGTTGCCTGAGTAATTTTCCAATATCATTGAGTAAAATTCCAATATCATTGGAATTTTTAGGATCTCTATATTCCCCCAGTCACAACTGAGTGTGTCAGAGGTGGACACTCGACCATACTTCAGCAGCCAGTGACAGAAGGCATCTTTGGCCTGACTTTTCACAATAACCTGAATGAATCAACTATTTATTTTCTTTACTTAAACAAAGAAACAGAAAGAAGTTACTGGTCAATGGTGGATAATTGAACTGAAAGGTCACACAAAGTTAGGTGTGGGATGTCTGTTACTTCTCTGCATAAGTGTTGTTGTTATGAGGGAGAACAGCCCCAGAAAGAGGGGGGAGCGGATCTACAGTACAAATGGGCGGTCAGGAGAGGGAGGGATGAGAATAAAGAGAGTTGGTTGCCCCAAAGATGCCCAGGCTCTTATACCCCCGAGTACTGTTTATTCAAGTTTTTCTTGATTCCCATGAGCTATCTTTATACCCTACACTAGTGAGTCTTAACTGGGGGTGATTTTTGTGCCTCAGGGGACACTTAGCAATGTCTGAAGACATATTTGGCTGTCACAACTAGTGGCTACTACTATTATCTAGTGGGTAGAGGCCAAGAATATTACTAAGCTTCCTACAATGTACAGGACAGCCCCACAAGAAAGGATTAGCTAGCTCATAATGTCAATTCTGTTTAAGTGAGAAAAACTACTTCATGCTAACCACTTTTTAAATGTGAATTAGTGTCTATAGATTTCTATTCTTTGCAACTAAGAAATCCTTCCATAAAACACCACTGTGGCTAAGTCTTTGCACACATCCTAAATTATTCCCTTTGGTTAAATATCTCTAACTAGATTTGTGGAATCAATGTACATGAATTATTTTGAAAGTTCAAGTGCGCATCACCAAAATAGCATAGCATCATTTAACAGACTACTCTTGAGTCCTGAAATCTGAGGTCTGGAGAGATTTCATCTCTTAGGAGAATAAATTCACCAGCTTTAACACCCATCTTTGTTTTGAGACTAAGAAGGAACACATATTTTGGCTTACCTGAGATGAGTCACATCCTTCCTCTTCACTGACAGGTGACTACAATATTACATAGTAAATACTAGACATTATTCCCTAACTTCCTCTCCCTTAGCATATCTTCGTTGGGATCATCTTGCAGCAACTAGACAACACTATGGCACATGTGATGCCACTCCCTTCCCCTATACCCAAGACAGCCATTCATTCAACACTCGTCAAATATTTCTTGAGTGCTTACTAAGGTGACTCATAATTCTTCTTCATATAGTGCTGTAAGGAACCATTACTAATCAACCAGAATTGGCACGTGAGATTTACATAAACAATGACAAAAATCAAAATCACTACTGGCCATTCCTGACCTCTGGAGGAGTTGTGACAGGGGCATGGCTTGTATTCTCTCCATAGTTCTTCCCTTTCTGTGGAAAGAGCTGAGGGGTTATTGTGAAAACTAGAGCTGACACAAGCTCCCCTACCTTTGAGTCACCCCACAAGAAAAGCCTATTGTCAATGAAGATAACTAGGCAAAAAATGTGAGTGAAACAAAAATTCAAAGGAGACAATATTCTTTGATATTTGATGAAGCCACTGCTTTTCTTGAATTCAATGGTTTTGAGGCCATTTCTTTCATGATTTTTCTCCTCTGGAGCCCTTTTTAAATCAAGGGGAGTACTTGAAGATTTTCCCCTACTACAACACTTTATAGATACCCTCTCTTTCAATGAAACTTTAAAAAAATATTGTCTTGAAAACCTGACAGCTCACCCCCAGGGGAGTTCAGCTGTTACACTGGTGGCCATAAGCCCCAGGACAGAACATCACAGTTTTCTTTTCCAGGTTGCAGCCCCCACTGCTCGCACCAGAATTATCTATGCATCCACAGACTGTTTGTTCAGGGAGGTGGGGCACCCCTTTTGAACTTTATCACGTATGCATCTTAATGTCTGCAGTGCTTCAAAGCACTTGATACAGACAAATACTGCTTAAATAAACTTTGTTGAAAGAATGTCACCGAATGAATATGGAGATCATTTAAGTACTTCCTGCACTGGACATACTGGTAGCTGATTTAAAAAGGCAGAAGAAGGTGGGAGAAAAAAAAAAACAGCAGGTAATTAGGTAACCACTCTATTTATCTGGCCTTGTCTCTTTGTCCCTATCTATAATCTACCTTTCAGTCCATCTATCTTTCCATCAATCTGTCTTGTTCCTTTTCTTTTTACCTACCCATCTATCTTTCTACCTGCTTATCTATCTGTCTGTCACATTTCTAAGCAATATGATTAAGGACACTAGGTGTTTAAATGTGCTACTTCCTCTGTCAAAGCCTAGAATGAAAAACTTACTTCTCCATCATTTGTTTTTATGACACCTCGGTTTATCCATTCCGTATGTAAGCGAGGGGTTAGCAATGGTCCAGAAATGAAATGTGAAAATCTTTGTTGACTCTTTGCTCTTAGAGGAGGCACTGTAGCCGGGAACATTCCCCCTCACTCTTTCTTTCCGTCATGGATTATTTGAGCTAAAGAATCTCTGCCCTGCCACTTGGAGCCCTGGCCCTCTGGGGCATCCCACACTAAGTGTGAGTTCTTTAATCTAATAATCCCTAGGCTTTCCTACCACTCAGGGACAGAGGCTGGCTCTCTAAATAAAGGTGGACTTTAGTATGGTAACATGACATTGGGAGGGCTTTGGGGAACCAGAGATCATCTTTGGGGAGGCACACCAGAAAGTAGGGAACCGCCCATGACAAATTAATGTGTTCTGAAGTTTTCTAAGGTCCCTGGGGTGGCATCTGGCTCAACTCTTTTTAGTGGACACCTGACCAGTGATACTAGGTCTCACAGGTGCCTGAGCTTCACTTTAAAGGTTTTCAAACCTGGTTAGGCTTATGTGATCTCTGTGGGGACTACATGTGAAATGACAGAGGATGAAAACAACGGTGCATTGCCACAACAGCCAAAGGGAGGCACAAGAACACGTAACCCAGGCAAATGGTATGGGGAAACAGACAAGGGCCAGTGGAAATTTTCTTTAAAATGGAGTTGCCATAATCAGCACTTCCAGTCACTGGCACCAATGTGACTGTTCCTTTGGTGGACTTTTGAAAATGTCCAATAGAATCTTAGGTGTATATACATGTAAACTGAGGCAAGAGAACTACCTGAGTGGATTCAGAATTAGTCTAGATACATCGTAAATCCTCTGTGTAGTTATCTACCATCCTGTAAACTACCAAGTTAAAAAAATTAAGAGCATTAAAAACTGCTATGTTAGCTAAAAATCCAGTTGGTTATGGGCATATTAGTTTCCTAGGGCTGCTGTAACAAAATACCACAAATGGGATGGCATAAACGACAGACATTTACCGTGTCACCATTCTGGAGGCTGCAAGTCAAAAGCAAGGTGTCAGCAGTGTTTGCTCCTGACAGCTGTGATGGAGAATCTGCCACGCCTCTCCCCAGCTTCTGTTGACTTGCTGACGATCTTTGGCATCCCCTGGCTTTGGTAGCATCACCCCAACTCTGGCCTCATTTCTGCATGTTGTTCCCATGTGTGCGTGTATCCAAATTTCCCTCTTTACAAAGACGCTGTCGTGTTGGATCAGGAACCTACCCTATTCCAGTATGACCTCATCTTAACTAATATATCTCAATGACCCCAGTTCCAATTAAAATGGTTTACTAAGGTACTGGGGCTGAGGACTTCAAGGTATAAATCTGGGAAAACAATTGAACCCATAATGGTGGGGAAACAGATGTTTTAGAAACTGTTGTTTCATGATGACTTCTGACCCTGCCCCACTCCCCCCACTTGAGTTTCTTCTGGGAGAACTTCTGCTCTGCCTCCCAGATGCACTATTTTCACATTCATAGAGCAGGCCAGGTACCAAAATTTGTCACTAACAGACACTTATATGTATATGTGAAATACTCCATAATTTATCATTGGTATTATAGTCACAAAGTTACAGGACTAATACATATTTTCTAAGGATTCTGGAAAATATAAACATGTTATCTATTTAAAATTAAATTTTACTTATAAATGTTATATAATGATGATTCAAAAGCTTTCCTCAAAAGCAGGTAGATTAATGATTTGGGCTCTGTATTTATAAAGAAAAATAGGAATCTTCTAAAATTTGTAAGTAACAAGTGACTGCAGGAGCCAAATGAGGGACTCCAAATGTCCTTATAATCAGAGTGACATTTTCTTTCCAGACACAATCAGGTAAAAAATAAATAGGTTATCCTATTTCTTTGAACTGTTATTGCAGTAAAGGAGAACTATTAGGATTAAATCTGCTTAAGCCTAAACTGGTGTTTTTTTCACATTTGTTTTCTATTTTTCAGTGTTAAAAATTAGACTTATTCATATCAAAATATAACAAAATCTTGCTATGAAACAAAACCCACAAGCATTGGATGATGAGCCTGTCTAGAGCCCCGAGAAGACCCTGGCACAGCCGGATAAGCCGAAACTGAAACTGCCTGGGTGAAAGGTTTGGTGCATGATGTGAGCACTGTAGCCCACTGTGTCAGGCCAGAGTGCTCGGATCAGCAGATGTTAATGAACTGAAACCAGAAGCGGCCAAAATTAAGGCTAGAGTCCGACAGAAAACATGTCATTTCCTCTCAGGGATATCCATGGAACAAATTAGTTTGTCCAATTTGAGGTACTCCAAGTAAAGACTTAAGATAAAGAGACCTCATGATTTTGTTACAATGAAAGCTAAAGGCATTAAGAACTGTTTTATTAAAACACAGAAAATATGTAATCTAAGTACTTCTTCTTCATACATAAAATGAAGTTCAGGAAAACATATTTACAACTCATCATCTCCTCAGATATTTATTCTAATTCCTTGTAAGTCCAAAAGTACCAGTCATCTATTGCCACATTAAAAAACAAATAAACAAAAAACATAATTGGCCTGGATGGGTGGCTCAGTTGGTTGGGGCATCATCCTGTGCACCAAAAGGTTGAGAGTTTGATTCCCAGCTAGAGCACATATTCAGGTTATGGGTTCAACCCTTGGTCAGGGCATCAGGGCATGTATCAATGGTTTTCTTCTCTCACATCTCTCTCTCTCTCTTTCTCTCCATCTCTCTCTCTCTCCCCCTTCCTCTTCCTCTTCTCTAAAATAATAAATATTTGCTCAAGTGAGGATTTATAAAAAAAGATCAGAGATAAAAAACCAGTTGTATTATGCTCATGGATTCTGTTGGACAATAATTTAAACAATGGTAGAACAAGGAAGGATTCTTACTGCTTCTAGCTGATCGAGGCCTCAGTTGGGAAGACTCAAATGCTGGGGTCACTCAATCAGCTAGGGATAGAATCCTCTGGGGAATGAACAGTGGGGGGATCATCACTGCCCTATCTGTTCACCTAAGCTGGGATGACTTCACGACTGGGCTCATGTGGGACCATTGGCAGGACTATATCCATGTGACTTAGACTTCCACACAGCATGGTGGCCTCAGGGTAGCTGGGATTCTCATTCGATGGTTCAAGGCTCTAAGAGCACATATTTTGGCCAACAAAGTTAAACTGCACAATCTCCTCTGATCTAGCCTTGAAAGTCACACAAGGTCTGTGTGACTGGCAGAAGTCTGCCACATTCTGTGGGCTACAAAGGGTGATGAGGGTAGCCCAGGTGCAGAGAGTCTCTCACCTCACAATCAGAAGAAAATGAAAGAATTTGCAAACATCTTTAAACCACATGATTAGTTTCCTAAAATAATTCCCTTTTCTGACTCGTGTATTGCTTCTTTATCAGTAGATAAAATAGACAAATATTGAGAGCACTGAGTGTCCTCCTGGGATGATGCCGTCACATTAAATGCCTACTCTGCAACGCCATTCCTATAGCAACTGAATAGTTTCTGAGAAGATAGTACTGGGAATGGCAGGGGTGGTGGGGGCATGATAAATTCATTAAATCCTGTTTTCCCCCAAGGATGTTTTTCCCTCTCAAATTAATAAAATATTTTCCTGAAGGTTCTCTTTCAATCTCCAAACATAATAAACATGAACATTTTATGAAGAAGAAAATTTTCAAACAAGAGTTGCATGCTTCAAATAAAGCAAAATGAGTTTCTCTCTGAAGCAATTGCATAAAAGCTATTCAATATGCTTAAACTTTTCCTAAATTTTTCATATTCTTTCTCTAATACTTTTTCACAACATTCCAAATTTTTCTAGACATTTTTATTTCTCTTTTCTTTGAAAAATAACTCCCAAACTTTCTACAATGAATTTCAATAGGAATTTTTTATGAAAACAAAAATAGATTAAAAGACACATTCACAAAATACAAAAATTATATTCTTTCTCAGCTGCGAAACACCAAAGTCATTTATGCCCAATAATTAACTGATTCTTGAAATGATGACCAGTTCTTTAACAGCCTACTTTAAGGGAATAGTGTTTTTTTAATCAACTTCTGGAATAAAAAATTTGATTTTGTTTTAAAATTTTTGAGATTATTTTGAAATACAGGTTTGTTTTTCAAGAAAATTTTATAACTCTAAGTATAAATTTTATAAATTTAGTGCTAAGTCTTATTAATTTCTCTTAAATTAAATTAACTATCATTTCAAAAGATAGGAGAACTTAGGTTAAAAAATAACAAAAACAAAGATGGGACTGTTTTGATTCGTAAATTAGGTATTCTTTGTTAATAAGTGCCAAAAGGTTGTGTTCAGAGCTATATCATACATGTAATTATTCTACCTATTTTTCTTCAATTAAAAAAAGCAACTTAAAAATCTTCAATTGTATGGTGGAGATACTAATGTATGATTAAGATGCAGAGGGATGAAAAAGTGCCTAAAGGAAGTCAATAGAGTTAAGAATCACTTTTCATGTATTTTCAAGGGTTCTGAGAGAACTCTACAAGCTTAGCTCTGAAGGAAGTTGAAAGCTATGGAGGAAGTAACCACAGATTCAGAATTTCTGTTCTGAGCAAGTGTATTATTTCATCGAGGCTCATAAATGTGAAAGAAATGTGGCCCCAAGCAGTAGCACCAAGTCAGAAAGCATAGTCTGCTTTCACTGTATAGTGGCCCTTTGATTGGCAGATCCCACCCACCCACTGCCCCTGTAGGGTCAGAAATGTTCCCTCTTTTACTCACTGACTCCAGGGTGATGTCTTTTGCCATGCACATACACACAAAATTTATCTCTAAAATGTAAATGGAATTTTTACACTAATTTTTATTTCATGAAAGTAAATGTAATAAAAATCAACTGGTATATTTATTTAGAAACAATTTAATTATTGTTGTAAGAATAACAGGAATAACAAGATCTAGCAATTATTGAGTGCTCACCATGGACAGATAAAGGTATACCTTGGTTTCTGAAAGTTTACTTTCTACCATTTTGCTTTTATGAAAGACCTATGTTAATACCGGTTTTTGCTAACTGGAAGAAATCAAAGGGAACATAAACACTGTTATGAAAAAAAGGCAAATAGCAAACACAGCATCCAGCATTTGTTTTGCAGGAAGTCATAACAGAGGCAGCGCTCACTCTGTGCACTGAGAGTGGGCTCACCAAGCTCCTTCCCTGGGAACCACTCTCAGCATCTCAAGACCCAACCCCACAGCTTTGGGCTGTGTCTGTGAGCATCTGTGCTCTATTTAGAATTGTTCTGTGCATCCCTTAGCAAGATGTGTCCTAAGGTATCAGAAACGCATAGAAGAGCTCAAAGGGTTTTACCTAACCTAAAAATGGACATAATTAAGTGTAGTTGGTATGCTTTGGTAGGTAATTTTGGGGGTATGAAAATGCTCAGAATTTTTTCCATATAAATTAATGGTCATTGTTTCTTTGCTTTATGCCATTTTGGGTTATAAAATGTTTCAGAGGAAGGTTCTGCTGCAGGATAGAGGAGGAAACCAATATATGTTGTGATTTCATTTGAGGACAGTTTAGGATATATAGGATGAGGCAAAAGTAGGTTTATATATAGTTATTTGTATAGAAAATAATACAATAATAAATAAATATAGGCCACTATCCCTAATGAACATAGATGATAAAATCCTTAAAAAACATATTAGCAAACCAGACAAGGGATGTCTGCTTTCACCATTCTTTTTTTAAATTTATGTTATTTTACCTTTTTGTCCTCAACCAGACCACTTTTAAATTGCTTTTAGAGAGAGAGAAATGGGGGGAAGGATGAGAAGGAGGGACAGGGGGAGAGAGAGAGAGAGAGATGTAAGAGAGAAACATTGATGAACTGCCTCTCATACACATCCCACCCCCAACCAGTAATCCAACCTGCAACCTGGGTGTGTGCCCTGACCAGGAATCAAGCTTTCACCATCCTTATTCAACATAATACTGAAAGTCCTATTCACAGCAATCATACATGATAAAGAAATAAAAGGCAACCAAATTGAAAAGGAATAAGTAAAATGTCTTTATTTTCACATAACCTGATAATGTACATAAAGGACCCTAAAGATTCCACCAAAAAACTACTAGAACTGATAAATGAATTTAGTAAAGTAGCAGAATACAAATAAATATCCAAAAATCAGGTGAATTTTTATACAGCAATAATAAACTATCAGAAAGGAAAACTAAAAAAAAATCTTATGTAAAATTGCATTTAAAAAATACCTAGGAATAAATTTAATCAAAGATGTAAAATACCTCTCTCAAAAAAATTTTAAGATACTGAAGAAAAAAACTGAAGAAGATACAAATAAGTGGAAGCACATATGGTGTTCATGGATGGGAAGGTTTAATATAATTAAAGTGTCCATACTACTCAAAGCAATATATAGATTTAACACAACTCCTATCAAGACAACAATGGCATGTTTCACAAAATTAGAAAAATATTCTAAAAATTCATATGGAAACACAAAAGACCCTTGATAGCCACAGAAATCTTGACAAAGAAGAACAAAGTTGGAGAAATAATGCTACCTCTTATCAAACTATACTACAAGGCCAAAATAATCAAAACAGCATGGTACAGGCATAAAAACTGACATACAGATAAATGAAACAGAACAGAGAACCCAGAAATAAATCCAAGCTTTTATGGTCAATTAATATTTGACAAAGGAGGAAAGAACATACAAGGGGATAAAGAAAGTCTATTCAATAAATGGTAGGAAAATTGAACAGATAACATGCAAAAAAGAAAAAAGAAAGAAAAGAAACTACACTACCTTCTTACACCATATACAATAATAAGCTCAAAATGGATTAAAGACTTAAATGTTACATTCAAAAACATAAAAATCCTAGAAGTATGGTGATTACCAGAGGGAAAGTGGTGTGGGGGAAAGTAGGAGAGGGTAAAGGGGAGATAAATGGTGATGGAAGGAGACTTGACTTGGGGTGGTGAACACACAATACAATACACAGATGATGTATTATAGAATTGTACACTTGAAATCTATGTAATTTTATTAGCCAGTGTCACCCTGATAAATTCAATAAAAATAAATCAAAAAGAAAAATAGTTATGGAATGAATGAATAAATAAATAAATAATACAAGAATAAACTCTGTTTCATGTATTCACAACTATAAACCTATTTTTGCCTCACACTGTATATCTACAAAAATAAGAACACTCACAGTATCCATAGAAACATCACCTAGAGATAACCACTATTAACCTGTTGGTATGTATCTTTTTTGCTTGTTTGCAATAGTAAATAAAAAAGTGAAATCATATTTTACAGGTTTTTTATAACCCACCCTGTTCCCTTTGCACAGTGTTAACATTTCTTTGGTATATAAAAATCCTTTCTTAAAATTATTTTCAGTGGCTACATATCATGCTATTTATATGGAAATAGTCTTATTTATTTAACTGATGTCCTGTAATGCCCTGTGGCCAGGCATTTAGGTGGTTCTCAGTTATTTGCTATGACTTACAGAGCCACAAAAAACATTCCTAGAGCTATATATTCTTTCACATAACAATGGCTTTATCACTATACTGCCCTAGTTATTCTAAGTTTGAAAAGTCAGAGAAGACATTAAAGAATCACTTTTTGAGGAATGTTTTTATATAACAAGAACCAAAGCCCTTAAAATAAGGATGAGAGGATTTTAGACATTAGCTGTAAAGTTAGTCGAGTTTGTTGGTTTGTTTTATTGGCACTAAGTTACCCCAGCCCTCCAGAAAAGCACATTGAATCATGAAACCAATCTATTCCAGCTACTCAGAAGGTCAGTTTTGGCAGGAAAAACACATCCTTGGAGGAAAGTGCATTTGAGAAATGCAATGTTCTGGAAGAGACATCGCAAAAGTTAAGTTCTCTTTTCCTTTCTTTGACAACAAAGTCAAATTCTTGCTGCTGCCATCACTTAAATCACACCTGATATTTCTTCTATATCCAATCCATGTGAACATCTGTCAGGATATTCCTTTTTACACCCTAAAGGATAAGTCATATTTGAATATATACCCATATGTTTCAGATTTATGTTGAAAATTCTGTAATTAGGTCAAAAATTCTTAAATCTTTCTGAACCAAACAAAACACATTTATCTGATTATTATAATTGCAAAATTATGTTTCATTCGCAGAAATGTTTATGAATACTGCCAAACAAGTGTGGGTTTTTTTTCTCCATTGATGTTATCTTTCTAACAAAAAAAAAAAAAACTGTTCATAAAAACAGAAGGCAGATTTGGCAAATACACATTAATTCTTCTATCAGAAACTAAATACACTCTAGGAATTTTCCAAGAATTATGAGTTTTCAGAAACTGGCACCCACCATACCTCATTACCTGGATCACTGTCTGACTCCCATTTCTGGTGATACAGCAGTGGTGGTTTCATACTGTGGTTGGTCATATTCACAACTGGCAAAACCCTACAATATTTAAGTGCCTCCAAAGGTCATTAACTGGAAAACTTACAAACCCAAACTACTAACCTCTGAATCCTGAATACCCCCAGGAATTTTACTATCAGTAAAACTACAGAGACACTTGTACAATGGACCCATTTTGACTTCAAAATTCTTTAACATGGCAGTACTTCCTTATTTCTGGCTTCTCTTTTTCTTTTTAATGTTAATAAAGAATGCTGAAAAAGCCCTAGCCAGGTGGGTCATTTGGTTGGAGCATTGTCCCCACACACCAAAAAACAAACAAACAAAAATGCTGTGGGTCCATCCAGGTCAGGTCATATACCAAGGTTGTGGGTTTCCCAGTCAGGACACGTATAGGATGCAACTAATCAATGTTTCGATGTTGATCCCTCTCCCTCCCTCCCTCTCTCTCTCTCTCTCTCTCTCTCTCTCTCTCTCTTCTGCCCACCCCTTCTCTCTTCCTCTCTTTCTAAAATCAATAAACATATCCTCAGGTGAAGGTAAAAATAATACTGAATAATATAATGGTTCTTTAAAAAGTATCTAAATAAATAGTGTTCTTAGAGAGGTTGTAATAGTGTTTTTCCTGAAAATTCTTTAAATATGAAGATGGTGTTCTGATTTAAGAAACTGTTCTTAATTGAAAAATAGGCAATAGCACTATTTGAGTGCTTTGAAAATTTATTATTGAATCTACTTAAAAGGAAAATGTATTTCTAAATAAGGTATTCACCTGTATTTTGAATATGTCAGTATATGTATCTGTACCAATATCTATACCAAAATCAACAGTAGCATAACTCATCTTACTTGTATAACATGTTTCTCAAAAGCAGTTTTTCATTTTGGAGATTTCTCCCTTTCCTCCAAACTACTGCCCACTATCTTCCACTGTCTTCTTTACCCTGACACACAGACACACATATCCAACCATAGTTAAAAACAAAACATGGAAACTACTGGATACTATTTTAACTGCTGACATTGAAGAAACAGAACAGGGGTAGTCTGTGTTATTTCATTTCCTTAGACTAAATAAAACACTAAAGTCTTAACTATTAATTCATTTAATAAGTATCTTGAAACTCTTATATTAGTTGTCTTTTTCTGTGTAAAAAAAATGTCTTAGTGTGCATTTATTTCCTGTACACATGCTTTTGGGTGAACTCAGGCCTGACTTCAGATGAATTTGAGCTTTGCTTTAAACCATCTGCTGGGTGCAGGTAAGCCCCCCATGTCTCTCAGCCTCCTACCATCAGCAAAAACCTGAGTCATGTTCTTCTCATGGCAAAGATAGGTTCAAGAAGACAAGAATGGTTGGAGTCTCTACTTGTTTATATCCATTAATATTAAATAAACCAAAGCAAGTCTTATGGTCAAAACCAAGTGAATAGGCAGGAAAATATTCTCGATACACCACGAGGTTGAAGCAAGTTGCATAGCCAAATGAACCTCAATAGGGCAGAGTGGTATTCTGAAGGCAGGGGAGGAAATAAATACTTGCCTGATCTGTTTCTGCCCCATCAATGCATTTTGCTTCATACTAGAAACACGATGGTGAACAAAACTAACTGTGCCATCATGGGCTCTACACTTTAGAGGGTGAGGCAGAAAGTAAATAAATAAATACAAAGTTACGTGGTAGTCACTCTAATGGAATGAGGGAGGTCTCATTTAGTAGGTGGTCAAGAAAGTTTTCTTAGGATGAGATATAAATTAATTGAGAGGACTAGCCAGCCATCTATTAAAAGAGTTTTTCAGCTAGAGGGAAGAGGCAGGAAAGAGACCCTGAGCAGGGAATCAGCTTGACATCTTTTAAGAACCAGCAAGTCAGCCAAGTATGTCTAGAGTAGAATGAGCTCATATAGAGTCCTAGATGACACAATCTTATTTGGGGTGAGATGGGAAACCAATGGAGACTTGAGATCAGGTGAATTATGAATGGAGAGAAGGACAGAACATGGGAATCTATATGAGCATTCCCAGCTCAGTTTAGCTAGCCCTTTGGAGACATGGAGGCACTTAGCTAATACAAATAGTTTTTTAAATTCACTCATTAATCTCTAAGATCCAAGCAAAACACTGTTTTGCTGAAAAACAGTCCTCATTTACTGTTTGATTTCCATTTTCATAACACAGTCAGATTCATTCTATTCGTAGATTTTTTTTTTCAACTCACAATCTGAGAATGGATCCAAATGCTAAACTGGCTTCATTTTGGGGGATCTCACGAACTTTCCAGCAACCAAATGACCTTGCAGGATGCCCTATGCAAATGACTTCACAGAACTCATCTCCCATTGTCCGATCTTCCTAGCCAGTTGTAAATCTGCTTGGTGCCCTCCCAGGTGAAGGACCACAGGGGTAGAGTAGGCTTTAACACAAAGTGAGGTTCAAAAAGCCCCACATTTTTAAAAATGTGTTGCAGACACAATTCTGATTCCTTAATGGCTGTGCCCACAATTCTGATTTCAAGCCTGCTATCCTATGTCCCTCCTTTATTCTTTTGCCTTTTAAAAGGAAGTTTAATCATGTTTTACCAAATTTGTTTTCCATAGCCAGAGATAGGAAACAATTTCATAGATAGGAAACAATAAATCCCTAGCAACACAGACTCCTAACAGATGGTAGTAAACAGGTTTGAAAATATTTCAAAACCTGCCCTAATTTCCATTCCCCAAATGTCTTTCCCTCTCAGCTTTTTTTTTTTTTAATAGCAGTTTCCCTCATTGTCTTCCAATGGTCCCATTTTGGTTGTAATTTATGTTCTCTTATGTTCTGAAACTGTATCCAAATTACCCACAAAACATACATAACTCCAGAAAAGAAAGCTTGCAGCATTTTGAAAGTTACCATTCATCTTATTGGCTGAATATTCCACTGAAGACAAAGAAAATGGACATTTTTTTAAATGGGAATTTTTCAGTAGAAGAGAAAATGCTTGCATCAGGTTTATGCCTAGAAGAGTGAAAGCCTACCTCATTCAAAAAGAAGGGATTTTGGTTTTATCTGGGACACAAAACAAACTGATAGCTTATCATTGAGAAGAGACATTATATAGCAATATAATATTACATGTGCGTGGACGCACACTTTAATGTTCGCCAAACCCCTTTGCCTTTACTTCTCCTTTAAGCCTGACAACCCCCATGGTGACAGATGGGCCTGTGTTTTTGTTTTCATTTTACAGAAGAGGCAACTGATGGGGGACGGAGGTATCAAGTGGCTGGTCCAAGACTACACATCTAGAGCTGACAGTCAGAACCAAAACTCCCAAGCCTAACAATGTTTGTTTTTTTCATTTATAACAATGTTTGTTTTCTTTTGGATTACAAATTAATATATATTTGCAGTAAAAAATATGTTGGCAATATGGAAACACACATGGAAGAAATTAAAAGCTTTACATAGTTCACCACTCAGAAAAGTGTTAACATTTTGCCCATTTAAGCATATATCTACCATTTCTTATTACAAGCCTGGAATCATTCTTGGCACACTGGTTTGTAACCAATTTAGTAATCCATCAAAATAACTGAGCCATAATTAATTTATCCAATCGCTTTTAGTGGATTGTCTCCCATTTTTTCCTTAGAGAAACATCCTTGCCATAAATTAGCACAAGGAACCCTAGGGAGTATAGAGCCCTCATTATTTCCATAAGACCAATTTCTAGGAGTGACTTTGCTGGATTTAAGGGTATCAACCATTCTAAGACTTTAAAAGTCCATATTGGCAGATCAACCCATAGCTAAGTTTATTGCTATATATACTGCAATCATTAGGGTCTCAAACCCATTTTCTGGACCCTGCACCTGCAAATGCTCCTTCTCTTGGACTAGGCACCCCTTTCAATAACATAAGATACTTTAAGTTGAAGACATAATGAGATGATAGATGTGGAACTCTCTGAGAATAACACTGCTCATAGTAATGACCAAGGCTAAAATAAATCAGTTGCTCTGGTCACTGGAATGGTCCAGATTGGAGGTGACTGATGGTGTGTTCTGAGGTTCCTATGCAAACCCATTATACTGTACACATCATGGAGGGAAGTCACTGCTTCACCCTTCCATCATGTAAGGACTCAGCAAGAAGACAGCCATCTTCAAAGTAGGAAAAGAATTCCTACCAGACAGCAATGTTGTCTTTGATCTAGGACACCAGCCTCCAGAACTGTGAAAAAACAAGCTTCTTTTGTTTACAAGCCACTCACTCTATGGAATTTTTTATGGACTCCCCAAATGGACTAGGACAACTGTCCCTGTACATAATTCTTTGGAGCTCTGTTTTCTTTTCCATTTTATTATTTTGTTTGGCCACAATGGCCATTAGAGATGAAAAAAGTAAGAGCAACCTCTCCTTCAAATTTCTCTTACCTGTTGCATTATTTATTCTTTCATTCATTCAATTATTTCTTCATTTATTTATCTCTTAATTCACCCAACAACTATTAAGTATTTACTGTGCAGGAACAGTTTTAGGCTCTAGGGACACAGTGGTGAATGGAACCCTTCTAGAACTTTCCAGTAAGGAGGACACAATCAACAAATCAGCAAAAAAAAAAAAAAATATATGATATACTAAATGTCATAGTGTGAAAATTCCAATGGAGAAAAATGAACCAGGGGAAAAGGAGAGAGTATCATGGTTTGGGGGAGTTGTAGCGACTAGTTATGTAAGTTTTCAAGGAAGACCCTCTGATAAGGTAACATCTGAGTTGACACCTGATAAGAGGGATGAAGAAAACCACATAGCACTCTAGGGGCAAGGATCCTTATTCACCCCAGTACACGTACTGAGAGTGGCTTTTTACTGTTGATGACTTGAAATAGAGTGCCTGACCAAAATTTCACTTAGTCCTCACAAATTCAATTATCGGAAAGATAGGTAAAAGAAAAAATGTCATACATGGAGATACAGAAATATTCTTTCTCAGTAGCTTCGCAAAAAGTGATCCAAACACAGTAAGCCTTCCCCATGCTGGACCACTGTAAAGGGATTTGTATTAAGTCAGTGTTGGCTGCCCCATCTTTCCTCATACACACGTCCAAACCCTCCCATTACACACAGATTCATTAATGCATTTGAAAACCTCTGAAAGTCCACCCTGAGGCAGACTTGAGGGAGAAGTGTAGAAAAAGAAATCACCAAGAAATAGTATGCATTTTCACTGACCTAAAAACACATCTTGAGCCCAGGCAGGTGTAGCTCAGTGGATCGAGCACGGGCTGCGAACCAGGCATCGCAGGTTCGATTCCCAGTCAGGCCATGTCCCCCAGCAACCGCACATTGATGTTTCTCTCCCTCTCTCTCTCTCTCCTTCCCTCTCTAAAAATAAATAAATAAAATCTTTTAAAAAAACACATCTTGAAGGTAGGAATAATGCAGAAGCAAGTGTGCCCTATATTTGTTGATTTATTAATTCATTCATGAACTACACTTTGTGCTTGAGACTATGCTAGGTACTAGGGCTACAAGGACAAAGAGGCACAGTCCCTGGATTTTCATAAATCATGAACTTGGAAGCAACTTACATGTCCTTCAGTAGGTGAATGGATTAACAAAATGTGGTTCATTCAGACAATAAAATATCATTCAGAGTTAAAAAGAAGTGAGCTGTCAAGCCATGAAAACACATGGAGGAACATTATGCACATTACCAAGAGAAAGAAGCCAATCTGAAAAGGCTACCTCCTGTATGCTTCCAACTCTAGGACATTCTGGAAAAGGCAAAACTATGCAGACAATAAAAAGATCAGTGATGGGAGGGGTTAGTGAAAATTAAGGGAACAAATAGAGCACAGAGCATTTTTAGGGCAGTGAAACTCTTTTGTATGATACTGTAAAGGTAGGTGCATTTCATCATATACTTGTCCAAACCCACAGAAAGGACAACCCCAAGAGTGAACCCAAATGTAAACTACAAACATTGGGCAATATAGGTTTATTCTTGGGGGGAAAAGTGCTATTCTGGTGACTACTATAGATAATGGGGGAAGCTATGCATGTGTGGAGACACAGGATCCATGGGAAATCTCTGTACCTTCAACTCAATTATGTTGTAAACCTAAAACTGTTCTAAAAATAAAGCTTAATGATGATGATGATGATGATGATGATAATAATAATAATAATAATTATAGTCAGTCTCATCCTGTCCTTATTTTGGTTGTTAAATCAAGTTGTGTATATGTGAGTGTGTCTGTCCCAATCAATTTCTATCAACAAGAGACAGTGCCATACATTCTCTTCATCCTGCTTGCTGCCTTGCTGATTCACTTAAAAACTCATGCCTGTTTCTAAAGCAACTAGAGGCCTTACCTGACTGTCTTAATTTCTATGTTCTAGGGAACATGTGCTTATTAGGCTGTTCTAAGGAACTGAAGGGACTTTGTGTAAACAAACTGGTATAGTGATTCTTCTTCCCCCTACTCTTACCACTCATCTCCAAGCAAGTTTAAGTTTATCCTGAAAGCCAATAACTCTGGATATTCAGCTGATGCTCATCACACTTGTACAGGAAGGTTGACAGGGAGCATGTCAGCCTAGAACACCTGATCTTGAAGAGGCAGTAGAGATCACTTGGCCCAATTCATTGATGCCAAAGATGGGAGACCAAGGTCTAAAGAGCTGAAATTGGTCCCAGTGCCTTGGCTGGGCTGAGAGCATCTAACACTCCATTCATCTTTTCACAAAGCTTCCACAATACAATGCCAGGCCATCTGTCCCCAGTACCTCCTGCCCTGTCTTTCATGCATGTTTTCCATTCAGAATAGGCCTGGAATTTCTGAATCTTCTTGTTTCTTCAATATTGCCAATGCTCTGAATAACCTGGCACCAATCCTGATATCATAATCATTTATAACGTGCCTGGAAGACCTTTGTCTGGAACTCTTTTGACACCATGGTCTAAATGCCTACTATTAATACATTAACTCCTGGGAATCAGCAAATGTCTTATTTATTAAGTGGCTGTTTCTAGGACAGATAAGACACTAAGCTATTGTAAGCCATTAACAATCTAGTATGAGTTATTTTACTCTGTTGTTTTCCTATTGAGATCCTGGTGCTTGGAGAATGAGAATTTCAAGGGAAGAGAGGGAAGAAACAGTGTATTTTGGAGTATAATAACATAACTCCAATGCCCATAAACCCAATGCCTCGGTGTATGCTGTGGAATAGTCATGGGTCAGAATTTGAAACTGAATGGCTGAAGGGGTAGGGGCTTGAAAGGAAGAGACACCAGCTCCACTTGGCACCTGGACCACAAGACCAAGTTCATCATTGGTTTGATTTGCTTTGTTGTTTGTTTGTTTCAAAGTAATTAGCACATCCCTTGGTAAATTCTATGTGCCCACTAAGTGCTAGACACTATTCTTGTGATTTCATTTTTTTTCTGCCACTCGCACTGACCATGTTTCTTCTGGAAATAAGAAACAGGGTTTGAGAAAAATCAACCAGAGAGCTGGAACTAAAGCAGAGATGTGGATGTGGGTGCATGTTCTTGGGAGTAAAAAGCATGCTGTGGAGATGAGCACAGCTCCCTGCTATGTCACCCAGATGAGCCTTAGGGCTAGAAAGAACAGGAACTCACTTCTCCCAGCCCTGTGTCCAGGTGGATAAGCTTTCTCCAATTTACAACTCAACAGTGAGATCCAGAGAGGTCAAAAGTTTCCCAAGGCCACAGTGCTGGACCATGGGTGAAGGTGGTGGAGCCTGGAGCTCAGAATGGAAGGTTTCCACCACCACGTGCAGGACCTGGCTGGATATACAGAGTTAAAAACCTCACACGTGCCACAGGTACCTCTGTGTCCATTTGATAAGTGAGGTGATGTGGGGGCAGTGTAACTCTGCATGATGACTGAGAATATGAGTTCTAGAGTGGAAGAGACTGGAATATAAATTCCAGCTCTGCCGCTTTCTAGCTGTGTGACTTTGGGCAAGTCCTTCTGATGCTCTGAGCCTTCATTTCCTATCTAGTAAATAGAGATCATAATGTCTACTTAGAGGGTTGTCATGAGGATTAAATTAATGTAAAGTAACATAAAATGATCCATAAATGTGACCTTTTATTATAATTTAATGAGGCAATTGGGCAAAGAATGTTTCTGTGACATTTTCAAGGTCATATAATCAGAGAATGGCAAGAGGCTGACTTAAAAATAGCTCTCCCAATCCTGGAACAATGCCTGCATGTGTAGAGAGGTATTAATTCTTTTCTAGTACAGCCTCTAGCCAAGTTCAGATGTCTTTATTAAATACAATTAATTCTTCCCTATGAAAACTTGATAATTCTTCCGAGCCTAGATCAAATCACTGCTCTGAAACCACATATTCTGGGTGATATATTAACTGCTCATTTTTTGTTTTCAATAGAAGTGTTTGGGGAATTTCCCTAAATTACACGTGTCACCTCAGGAAGAAGGTTCATTGCGGTCCCACTGCCCTAAAATGCGCCTGGTTCTTTAGCAGTTCTCTAACGGCGGATGGCTTTGACCTAACAAATAAAAAGAGAGCAGTGCACTGTCTACATCTGAAAAGCTGTTGCTTTTCTTGCCTGGGTTCCAGTGCTGTGTGCAGAAGACTGAGGCAGGGTACTGCTTATTTGTCACACCACCTCACCCCCTGTCACCGTGGTCTCTGTAAAGACTGGGCACTGTTGCCTATTGGTTCACACCATCCTCTGTGTGTTTGATTTGTCCCAACTTCAACACAATGCAGTCTTACCACACCAGAGTTTCTCCACCCAATAATCTCAAGTTTTCCATGAAGGTCCCTGATTCCCACTTTGTGCTATCCAAAACAGATGAGAGTCATTCAGGCAGGTGTCATCAGGAGTCAGAGTCATCTGGAGTCATTGTAACAGTGTCACCTGCACTGGGTCAATTGAGGTGGATTATCTCTGTTTGGTGCCAGTAGAGACCAAAGACGTCACACCGCTCATTTTATGGTGAGGAGACTGAAGTCCAAAGAGGAGGGAAAGTGACATCTGAGTTCACACATCTCAAGTTATTAGTGATAAAATGGGACAGGAACATGTCTGCTGTCCACATCTGCTTAAAAACAAAAATTCATGCAGAAGTGCTTGGACCATCCCAATACCCTGAACAATTTTCTTCCCAAGCCCTTTTGCATCCATTTGAAATGAGAGGCTATGACATGAGACTGGCCAAAAATGACTTACATCCAGTCTTACCTCATTTGGAAAAATGTTCAGGACTCACAAAGGAAAGTATGTTTCTCCAGGGCTGCTTCCACAAACTTCCCCCAGGCATTTACTGATCATACACTTTAATTGCAGGTAAAGGATTTTTATTTGACATTGGACTTGGGGAGGGATGGGAACTCCAGAGGCTTTACAGGCTAGTAGCAAAGCCAGACAATTCGTTCTGGAACCTCTTGCATTTTATTAGTTCCATAGAACATGTTCTTCCCTTGTTCCTCCAGACTCTACCCCTCCCCAAGCTTTTCTTTCCCATGAATGTCTACTGCCACATGTGGACTCCAAGGAAAATGCATTCCATGTGTTTCTGATTAATTTACACTTAACTCCCCTGAAAATGATCATGTACATCCCATTGAAGCCCAAACAGGCTTTTGAACTGTCCCCCGCCTCCCCTCAACCCCACCATTTCCAACAAGAGGTTTAATCATTGCCAAGGCCACATGAGAACACCAGTGGACAGTCTCCATGGAGGCTTCAAGGCTGGCCAGCACATTTCACCTTCTCAGTCCCACGGGACTCTGCTCCTGCTCGGAGTGGGAATTAGGAAGCTGGCACAAAGCAGCCCTTGCCTCTGTTCACTCAAAGCACCCCCCCAAGTGGGGTTCCATTAATCCAGGAGACTCCCGAGAGGAACCAGGGGCCTGCATTGTCTGCTCCCTCCCCCTCCCCACCTCTCCGACAGGGCGCTACAGCTGTGTTTCTGTGAAAACAAGGGCACCAGAAAAGGAGAAAAACACTGTTTATGGAGCTGCCTAGATTTGAGAGCCACATCTTTTCAATAGCCTTGAGATATACACAGCTGACTACTTATGCAAATTCCAGACATCATGTTTGAACAAAAGGTTATGCAGTAACATAACCTGGAGCTTTTATTACTAATGAGGCACTTATTTCCATTTGACTACAGAAGTGTGTATTTTTTTCCTTTTTATGGTTCCCCATAATTGTGTCTAATAATATAAAAATAACATGGGGTCTTTATCTCCACATGGCTTAGACATCAAATGCGGACTTGGTGTCACCCAGTCGTCAGGAGAATGTGACGGAGGGCCCAGCTCTCGCTCTTCTTTAGCACAGTTTGAGGACACTCAGCCCCGAGTGCCTCTTCGGAATGAGCAAGTCCATCAGCTTTGCTCGTTTCTGAGTGCTGCCTGGTCTTTAGACAAAATTTATAGTAATAATAATAATAAAGGATGATGATAAAAAACGGTCCTGTTTGGGTTTTATTACCAATTAGGTAAGGCATACCTGCACAGATTAATAGCAGCCTTCTTTCTAACAGTGATTTGTATTTTGGTGTGATACAGAAAATCAGAAGTGACAGAAAAAGGAACTTCCTAACTTGATATATATTTCCGCAGGTGGGCCATTGTGCCATAGTGCACTTTATTTTAATGAATAAAATAAATGAGAGATAAGCGAACATACAAATAAAAAGATAAATGGCTTGAAAATCCATAAGAATCATTTTAAAATCCCAAGCTTGTATCGGTATACGCTTACACACACATGCACAAATACATACATACACATTTGACTTGAATTAGCCATCGCCACAGATTTTGTTGTTAAATATGTAATTTATGATGGAACATGACATCCTACACTGAAGAATCTATGTAATAAGTAATACTTCAATCTTATATATTCTCTACTTTGAAATGTGAAGACATTGAGCATTTAAAAATCAATCTTTCAGGGTGGGGGAAATGGGAAGATAATGGTCAAAGGGATGAGGTTTCAGTTATTCGGGATGAATAAATTCTAGAGATCTAAATCACAGCCTCATGTATACTTGAAATTTGCTAAGAGAATAGATCCTAAATGTTTTTACTACACATACCAAAAATGCTAATTATGTAAGGTGGTAGGAAGGTCTATTAGCTTAATTGGGGTGGTCATTTTACCATGGATGCATATATCAAACCATCACATGGTACAACTTAAACATATACAATTTTTTTCTTTTTTTAAAATCAACCTTAGAGAGAGGGGAAGGGAGAGAGAAAGAGAGGGAGAGTAACATCGATGTAAGAGAGAAATATCACTCAGCTGCCTCTTGCATGCACACCAGCTGGGGACTGAACCTGCAACCCAGGCATGTGCCCCAACAGGAAATTGAACCAGCAAACTTTTGGTTTGCAGGACAATGCCTAATTAACTGAGCCACAACAACCAGAGCCATACAAAATTTTATTTGTCAATTATACCTCAATGAATCTGGAAAAAAAATTTAATGAATCGATCTTTCAGATGCAGTACTTCTGGGAGGGAAGCAGATTTTAAAGAGTATCACCCAAAGAGTGAGTGATAAGTTGACCCCTGGGGGACAAGCTGACCCCACCTGAGGGCAAAAAGAGACCTGGAGGTCAGACTGAAGCCAGAGGCGCTGGTCAGGGAAGTAGGGAAAGAGAGGAGTGAGACACAGACAGGTTGCAGGAAGGACTGGGATCCAGGGGTGGGTTTGGATACAGTCAAAAAATTTTCAGGACCCAAATTTTCCTCCCAAATAAAGAGCAGGTGAAGGGGGGGAATCTTGAGAGTGCTTTGCCTGGCACCTTCACCTGCATAATGATAACCCCAGAAATCTAGATGCATCTTAGCAACCTCCCCCACCACAGCTCTGTGAAAGGCTCTGGCTTAGAGTTTATGACTATTCTAATACCCCTCACTCCTACCCTGGACCCCAACATGCCCCAGACCATCTGCCTAGCGGAGATGAGATAGAAAAGGTGTGTAATCAGCCTCTAATTGACTTAAACATCGGTGTTGTGGTGGCTTGTATGTGCCAACTTGAATGGATCACGGAGCCCAAATATTTGGTCAAACGTTATTCTGGGTGTGACTATGAGGCTGTTTCTAGATGAGATCAACATTCACATGGGTAGTCAGTAAAGCAGACTGCCCTCCCTCCTGTCAACTGAAGGCCTGAATGAACAAAAGTCTGAGTGAGAGAGACTCTCTTTCCCCCCCTCCTTCCTTTTCTCTCTCTCTCCCTCTCTCCCTGTCTCTGTCTCTGATTGTCTTCCAACTGGAACATTAGTTTTTCCTCACTTCAAACTCAGACGGAAACATCAGCTCTTCCTGGTCCCAGGCCTGCCATCCTCTGACCCGGAGTGCACACCGTCAGCTCCCAGCTTGCCGACTGCAGATCTTGGGACTTGGCAGTCTCCCTAGCTGTGTGAGCTAACTCCCTATAATAAATCTCTTCTATGTATATAAACATCCTATTTGGTTCTGTTTCTCTGGAGTTTTCTGATTCCTTCAGGTGCCCAAAGACAAAAGGAAAAGCAGGTGGTATTTACCATTAGAAAAAAATGTGAACTCATCTGTTACAGAAAACTAGCATTTAGGATTAGCTAGTCAGCTCTGGTGTGAACAGTAAGAAACAAACCTACAGAAACCTGATACATTGGAAGAGATACAGAGAATAACATTATAATTTCCCTCCCAGAACACCCTCCACAGAGAAGCCTCTGCTCTATGCTTTTTGTACCAAGCTTACAGAAGAGTGAGAATGAGAACAGATAGCCAGCTTCCCCAGCATAGAGACACCTGGAGCACCCTGGCAGCCTGTGGCTGAAATCCAACCCTGGGCCCAGCCACAAGATCCATTTCCATGGGGAGCCTGATCCTTGGACTGGCTGTGTGGACACTGGGACTCACCCCCTTGCATCGATTTTATTGGAAGAAGACACACTTGCTTTTCTGACCAGGCAATTTCCAAAGGAGATGCTGACAGAAACATCGATTAGTTATCGCGGAATGAGCTGACTCCCTTGAGACTCTAGCTATGGCAAAGTGCACTGTCTCCAAGGTACTTAAACCCTTTGTATTTTGCACAACTAACACCAAGTTGAGCTCCAGAGTGTCAAAAAATCAAGCAAAGAGCCAAAAATGGCATGGCCTTCTATGACATTCTCTCTCAATCCTTTATTTCAGAGCTGGAGAGACTGACACTCAGAGAGGTCATGGGACTTCCTCAGGTATCCACAGCTGGGTGAGCAGCAAAGCCGGGACTAGAAGCCCCGGCTACGAGCTCTCAGCCCTGTGCCTCTTCTACAATACCAAATGTCCTTGTGTTCCTGTGCCTAGGATACACACAGCTCAGGGAACCAGCCATGCCCAGGGCTGTGAATGCATAGAGGATTAGTGTGAGGCTGGGGCTTTTAAAACTCTAAGTAAGAGATTTTAGAGGTGTAAGAGCCCTCTTTACAAGCCAGTTAAAGTGGCCTCAGTTTTGAGAGTGAGGATGAAGGTCTGGGAACCTAGGACTTAAATGTCACAGGGAACTCAGCTGTACCTCTTTGCAGGGGCTTCAGGCACACAATGCTCAGCCTGGGGAAACCAGAAAAATGTGCTGACTCCAAACCGAGGGCAGTAGGCTGAACAACTGTTCTACCCCCTGCATTCAACACACCACATCATTTCCAAGAAATTAAATGGGCTTAAAACAAATGAGCTTGTGAGCTTAGGGGAAATTTAATAACCACCTCTCCTCTCTGTTCCTTTTTTTATTGGGCTTGCATAGAGATTTGCGCTGGTGAGAAAACCAGGCTGTTCCCTTGCCATCAGAGAGCAGGCAAAGAAAGGAATGTCGAGTCAGGGCAAACAGTGCCAATTAGTAAAATGCTGTCAAATCCAGAGATTGTTTTTAATCTGCTTTCCCTGCTCCTTTGAGCTCCAGGTATTTGGGCAAACACTTCTTTGTTATCCCTTTAAGTTGGTTGAGACGATTCAGGGAACCAGGCACTGTACACATTCAAACCATACACTTCTCCGTCCTCTAACCACACAAATATCTACACACCCTTGTACAATCACACATTTGCACAAATGCCATGCATGCATGCACGTGCACACACACATGTACATCTTGTATTTGGAGCTGGGAGAGAGGTGAATTGCTTCCATCCGGCCCAGAGGACAGGTGAGCCTGGAAGGCAGCTCATGGACCAGCAGAAGCATCCTTTGCCTGCCTTGTCTTCCTGGGCAAACCCACACTGATTTGAGGGCACCTCTGATCATTGGTTTGGCTTTGGAGGGCAACCCATGCCCTCAGCTTCTCTTTTTCTTTGTGTCATTTTATTTGTTTGATTGTCTCTTTTTCGTGTCCTTAAACCAGAGAAGCTACAAAATTGTGTTGGGGCTTAGGGTGAAGTCACCCACCATGAATGTTATGTCGCTTGAGTCAAGAGCCAGCACTGCCTCAGATCTCCCACCTCTCAAACAGAAATAATAGCTACAGTGGCCAAATTCATTGATAACTTACTATGTACGTGCTACGTATGGCACCACATGCTGTATGTCTACTGTTTCAGTTCATCCTTTCAACAACTGTCTGTGGGATGTACCCACTTTACACATCAACAAAGCACAGATTCTTTACATAATATGCCTAAGCTTATGCAGCTAGCAAGCTTTCAGCACCTGGGATACTCCAGACCCTCTTCCCCGAAATCCTCTGACCTATTTTAGTTATTGATTTAATTTCTATAATCAGTTGGCCACCCCATTTCACTGGATTCACATGCAAAAAACCCCACAATAAATCCCAATGATATTCCAGCTATCACTTTCAGCAAACCTGAAAGCTGTTAATGCAATGACTACATGCATCTAGAAAAAGTGTAAATACTCATATCTATTTGCATCACATCTGTTACAATCTGGTCACCAGAAAAAAAAGAGACTTTCAGGTGACAGACCTGCACATGAATAAGAGAGATGATTCCTCAAAACCACAAGGCCATGAGTAATTGAAACCTCCAGCCAGAGCAGAGGCAGGTCAGAGCAAAGCAGAATTTATTTAGTACCAATTAAGTACAGAGATTTTCAACCTTTTAATCTCATGGCACACATAAATTAATGACAAAAATTCTGCAGCTCACCCAAAAATATATTTTTTGCCAATCTGACACAAAAAATAGGTCTTATTTTGATTCATTCACACCGAATAGCTATTGCAGTGTTGGGTGTCGCCATTTTTTTATTTGACAATCTAAGGGAAAAGAGGTCAGTGCCCCTGACTAAGTAGTCAGGTACAGCATGTTTTTAAAATTCTTGCAGCGCACCACCGTGGTGCAGCACACGACTGAAAATCGCTGATTTAGTACGTGAATTAAACCATGGGAACTGCATGGAAAACCTATTCCCTGTGCTTTCTATTGTTGCTGCTTTTTTAAAGAATTTTAATTGCAAGAACATGGGGTTTCCCTCAGATAGGGGCTATGTTAAAATTATTATTATTTTATAGATATAAAGATACATATATTTGGTCTTTGTCCCTGGTTCCTGCACAGAGGTTCAAAACCCCTTGGGATTTCCTGAGTGACAGGAGTGTCTTTTGTCATTCAGAAAGAGCCCCTCTGACCAGACCACATCTGAGTTTGTGCCAACAAGGTGATCACGGTGGGCTCTTCGGTTGTTTCAAGGGAGGGTCTGGCCACTCCAGAAGGACGGGCACGTGATCAGAGGATTGGAACTCTCAACCCCAAGCCCCAATCTTCAGCAGGACAGAGGGGTCAGAGGTTGAGTTCAATCACTAGTGAACAGTGATTTAATCAATGTGCCCAGGTAATAAAACCTCCTAAAAAAAGCCTGAACAATGAAGTTTGAAGAGCTCCCTGGTTGGTGAACTGATCCATGTACCAGCCAGGTCTTGTGCCCTGATTGCATGGGACAGGAGCTCCTATGTCCTTCCACCCAGACCTCACCCTTGCATCTCTTCCATTTGTTTGTTCCTGAGTTGTATCCTTTATAATAAAATGTATGTATAGCACTTTCAGTAAGGTCTGTATATTGTTCCAGCAAATTATTGAACCTGAGGGGAAGGAGTCATAGGAACCCCTGAATTTGTAGTTGACCTGGCAGAAGTGCGGGTAGCTTGAGGATACCCAACACTTGCCACTGGAATCTGGAGTGGGGACAGTCTTGTGGAGGGAGCCCCTAACTTGTGGGGTTTGCACTAACTCTGGATAGCTGGTATCAGAATTGAATTGAACTGTAGCACACCCAGCAGGCATCAGGGAACTGGTCTGCATCAGAGAAACTAAAGTGAAATGGAAGGTGAATATGTATTGAAACAGCTCAGCACACGGTGAAGGTACAAACATGAACGGCAGATTATTTAAACTTATTTTACACTGTTTTCCATTTGTCTGACAGGAGCCAACTACTTCAGACACTGACTTTTCTGTGGCTCTTTCCAGTAGCCTTTGATGCCCACCAAGGTAACTTAGACACGCCTTTGTGTCTGGCGCCTACCTCCCTCCTTACACATAGCACAGGGAATATCATAGCTAACTTATTTATTAGTGCCCTGCACTCACTGATCCTCAACTGGAGGATGCTTTGTCTGTCAGGGGGTACGCAGCAATGTCTGAAGACATTTTTGATCCTCACAACTGGTGGGGGATGTAAGGGTCTGAGTGCTGCTAAATGTTCTACAGGGCAGGGCAGCCCCCACAACAAAGAATTCTCCAGCCCACAATGTCAATGGTGCTTTGACTGAGAAACTCGGGGTTTCCTCTGGGCTGTGAGCTACTCAGGGATGCAGATCATATCTTATTTGCTCCTGTAACTTTAGTATGTAAACAACACTATATAACCTTAGTATATGAGCAATACTTGCTGAATGGATGAATAAATGAGATAGAAAACTAGGACGCTTTCCTCTGACAGCTGTACGTGAAAGAAAGGCTGGTCTATCTTAAAATGTGCACAAGCAAAATTAACACTAGAAATTAACACTTAACACATTTGGGTGAAGTGGGTGAGGTTTAGTGCCTCAGGTACCATGCAGGGTTCCCAGAGAACAGGCACAAAGTGGGGTCTGAAGTGGGGCTGAGTGAGGAAGTGCAGTGCAGAGGGGAGAAACTGGCTCTGGCACCAAATGGGGACCTATTTAATGTCCGGCACTAACAGTGCAATCCTGAGTAAGCAGTTCTTCTCTTCTGACTCTGTTTTGTCATCTATAAGACAGGAATAATCGTACATATAGCTTTAAGAGCTAAATTCACAACAGTCAAAAGGTAGAAGCAATCCAAGTGTGCACTGATGGGCGCATGGGTAAACAAAATGTGTCATCTACAGACAATGGGATATATTTTTTACCTGTAAAAACAAAGGAAATTCCAATGCATTTTGCAACATGGATGAACTTTAAGACATTATGCTAAGTGAAATAAGCCAATTTCAAAAGCACACATACTGTTGGTTTCCACTTCTGCGAGGTACCTAGGGTGGTCAAACCATAGAGACAAAGCAGAGTGGTGGCTGCCAGGGGCTGGGAGTAGGGAGAAATGGAGTACTAGGCTAGTGGGGACTGAGTTTCAATTTGGAATCATGCAAAAGTTCTGGAGATGGACAGTGAGGGTGGTTATACAACAATATGAATGTGATTAATATCACTGTATTGTACATTTTAATATGGCCAAAATGTTAAATTTTATATAATGTATGTTTTATCACAATAAAAAAGAAAAACATATTCAGGAAAATGCCTGGCACAAGGTAAGAATTAATTAGTTCTCCTTCCAATAACAACGTGTTAAAATAGTCTATTTTGCAGTAGGGAACCAACAAAGAATAAACTGAAATAAGAAATAGGTGCACATACACATAGATTTAATAATGAAAAAACAGTTCAGATTCATTCTTCTTAAAGTTCTAATCCAGTGTCCAACTCCCCCAAAAGCACGCCGGATCTATCAGAATCCCATAGCATTTTGTCCCGAGATGGTTAGGGCTGCAGCCCTAACAGACTAAATAAAGCATCCACGTAACTACAAGTAAAAGTGTGGCTAATCTGAAAATTATTCCTCACTGATCTACTCTACTGAAGTTTTATTCAGGGAAAAGCTTAGTCAATCAATCTCCTTTCCTCTTGGGCACTAGTGATAAATTACATTGGACAAAAAGCAAATGACTAAAAGCAAAAAGCAGGGAAGCAAATATATACAGATCAATGAATTAAAATTTGCAGATAATTCCTTTTAACAAGAGTGAGCACTTATTAAAGTTTATGGTATGCCAGGCACTGCTTTCTGTGTAGTATTTCATTTAATTACCACAATAACTCTGCCTGGAGGGGCTGCTACATGAATAAAAAGATAAAGTAACAGAAGGAACTTGTCTCAGGGTGTGTAAGTGGGGGAGGCAGCAGAGCCAGAATCTTAACATAAACACCCCTACCCTGGACTGCCACGTACTGTTGTCAAGACATTCACTTTCTGTCTGGAACGATGTCTATCTACCCTGCAGACCTTAAGCTCCATTAGGGTACTTAGTGTGGTGTCCAAAGGTATTGCTGAATCAGTGAACATTATTCTTGCCCTTGTGCTTTGGATCTGGTCTTTAGTTTTCACAGGCATATGAATACCAAACCGAGTGACATAACCTGGAACAGGAGTCTTTAACCATTGAGTAGGTTCCCATCAGTGCCCTGAAGCCTAACCCGGATCTCTAGGTGGTCCCTTCTGTACATCTGGCTCTCACCCCTCCTACAAAATCCTTACCTTAGAAGTCTGTTGGGTTTATATGTGGGAGCATCGACCACCCCTTCCACCTCTGTGGTGAGGAAATTTCTTACCAGGTTGACCCAACTCCAAAGCCCCATCTCCAACCTTGAAACTACATGTGGATCCTCCTTTTCCTCCCCACATGTGCTCAGATAAAACCCAATGCTCAGGAACCACTAATTCAGTTCAGATAATGAGACTTAAATTTGTGTTTCACCTGCCAGTCCTAATGATTTACACAAGCTCAGAGGATTCCGGTCCTATCAGTATCTCATCTTCCACTTCAAAAACTGGAATTTTATCATAAACTGCTATTAATCCAGAATCTAACCAACCAGAAAATTCATTACCAATTTTTTTTTAATCAGCTATTGGGAAGAGGAATCAGCCATAAGAAGACGGAAGAGCAGGCCAAGTGCTTGAGTGCACAGAAATATTATGATAGCCTGTTTTCCTGTTTGTTTTTTTTTAAACAAAGCAATTCCTTTTATTCAAAGGGGAGGATGGTGGAGGCAGGAAGTTGATGTGGAAAGAACACAGCAGAAAGAAAGCTAGTCTAAAATAAAGAAAAATGTTAACAGGCAAGGAGAGAAAAAGTAGAGAAGGAAAGCTAGGTGTACAGAGAAGCACCTGTAAGAAGATGGAGTGGCGATGAAGAAAGGGCAGACGGAAGACCGTGGTCACTCACCTAACTGCGCAACAGGCAAATGAGAGCCGCCTGGTGTGCAGTGATGCAAACTAATCACCTCAAGGTACGTGCTGTGAAAAGCCAGAAAGAGAAGCTTCAACAAGGAGCACAGACTCTACACGAGTGTCAGTACCTGTGTGTATTCTAGCAACCTGGGACTAGGAGAGTTTTGACTCTGTGAGGCCCTGTGCGTATTCACCGGCACCAAGGCCCACACAGAACGCTCCTCAGCCGGGGTTCTCATTCCGTGGTACTATCGGATAACGCACTGGACTTGAAGTTCAAGACCTGGCTTTCCAGCTCTTACAAGCTGTGTGAACTTAACAAATTACTGAACTTCAAATTCTAGTTCTTTGTCTTTGAAATAGATGTATCAGTACTTACCTTATGGAGGAGTTGTGAAAGTCAAATTACACAAAACATATGACGTCACAGGTGGTACAGAGGGAATTCGGAAAATGTCAGCGCCATCAGACTAAGGGTTTGCATGTGCTTAAATTAACTGTGTTCCATACATGTGGCTTTCAGCTAACAATCAGAGTGCCTCTGGTCTCCAACACAAGCAAAAGCTTTATATTAGGGAATACAGTTGACTGGTCAGCCATGTGTACTTTCTGAAGGATGATTATTTTAAAAGTGGGACAAGTTTATGAACTCAAGATACATATACTTAGATTATGAAACTGCAGAAAAATTCCATTATTCTTAGAAAAGTCATTGCAAAACATGGTCTAACTGCAGAACAATTTCAGATGCAGATAAAAACAGTATACTTTGGTGATGCCTGCTGAAACCCAGTCATTAAAGTTGGTTTGAATGCAGTGCCTTGTCTTGGTGTTACAAGCCTGAAAAAATAAAATTACTGGGGTGTGAAAAGTATAACGACCCTGGAACTATTGTGGTATATATTAACTTGTTTCTTACAAAAGCACAGTAAGCTACAAATAGGTGAAAACACTTTTTTAAATTTTTTTCTGACCTGTCTCATAATGTATTTACAATTCCCATGACTTCCAGTGAAATCACAATTTCAAGGCACAGGTTCACCTGAAGTGGAGCAGTGGTATGCTACGCTCACCAGAAAGTGGGATTAGCGCCTGCAAGTAGTTTTCTCATCCCCCTACTTGCCATTAGTATACATCATTGATGTAACTTCTGTGCCCAGACACTACCCAAAATATAAGACTTGTGATTACAGGAAGATGAGCAGTCTTGGTTCTCCATAGGGGAGGAGATTTTAAAATGTCTTTGAGCCTGAGATTCTGCTAGAATAAAAACAAAAACAATTGGGCATCATTTTGTAGAAGTGAATTATAATAAAGAATGTGAAGACTTTCACTGTCAGATCTCTAAAATAAATCCAATTTCACAGTAATCAATTTCAAGTGATGGAATTTTTAAATACAGCATTTCAGAGAATTGTTTTGGTTTTAAGCAGTTAGCACAACCACAGCCACCAGCCAATTGCCTATGGTAATATGTTTGCTTGAAAGTAGATTTTTTTAATGACATAAAAGAAAGCAAGGCCAAGTAGGATTATGCATTTTAACCAGTTGTATTAAATAATCAGAAGCCAGCTTTCCAGTTACTCCCAGCTGGCAGCTAACATTAATATAACTTCCAACCTGCTCTTTCAAAGTTCAAAGCTGAATATAAACTTATATACTTGAATATTTCTCACATGTAAAATATATTTACTTGTAACTATGGTAGCACATGGACTTTATTAGACAGCACCATGTAACTTCAGAGGGGATAAAGAAATAAGTCTTTTTTAAATATGTTAAATTTCATGTTTTTAAGATATATCCTTATTCTCCTGACACAAAATGTGCTGTAATTAGAAGTAAAAATTCATAGTAAAGAGGTAAAAATAACCCTTTGATCATGTATAACTATAATATTCTCTGTTGAACAACAGGGAAATATGCACTGAACTTATGAAAGCCCTAGAATAATTATATTTTCCAGTTACAAGAGTTTTAATTTTTTGAGCCTATGGCATTCAAATACTTAAGAATAATTCTTCTGTTTAGAACCAGGGTTATTGTATTCTATTCTCAGTATATTGGATTATTTTATATTTCTTTTTATGTTGCTTTTAAGGATTTCTAAGTAATTTTTACACATGTATCATATTTTTTTGTTGTTATTCCTTCACAGTGTCTGTCCCACCTCCAACCCCTGTCCCTATCACCTTCTCCTTGTCTGAAAAATGGTTCTGAAAGGTACAGGTGTTCTGCTTTATAGCCATATTATCCTTGAAAGAATAGGAAGAAAATGTGAGAAATCATGTCCTATATGGGGTCAAGGTCACCATTAATTTCACACCAAATGCTAAGCAATGGAAACTGTCTTCTCTCAAGCTGCTGAAACAAAATGCCACAGACGGGGTGGCTTAAACAACAGACATTTATTTCTCACAGTTCCAGAGGCTGGAAGGTCAGTGATGAATGGCCGGCAGATTCTGTTCTTGATGAGAATTTGCGTCCTGACTTGCAGACGTCCACATTCTCTCCGTGTCCTCACCTGGTGGAGAGAGAGAGAGCTCTCTCTCTTCCTTCTTATCAAGCCACTAATCCCAATATGAGAGCCCTCATGACCTCACCTGACCCTAATTATCTCCCCAAAGCCAAATCTCCAAAACCATCACTTTGGGGTCAGGGATCCAACGTATGAATTTGGAGAGTGGAGGGAAATACCATTCAGTCCAAAACAGAAACTAAAGCAGGAGGAACCAAAGGAAACCACGGCAAGATACAGTTTAAACAAATTAGTTGCAGAGCATTGGTCTGAGTTAGTTCTAGAGACAAAATGTCAGCGTACCTGCAGGAACTCCTTACACATTCCACAGTGCATCTCTGAGGTTGCCATTCAAGGGGATCATGTTGGCATACAGCCTGTACTGGATTTGGGACTCTGCACATGTGCCTGCTCACCTGCTCCATCAACAAGCAGGCACTCAGAGACTGTCTGCACGGACCTGCTCCGTTACCTAGCTCATTCTGTGGTTTTCTTTACACATGTGTTAGATTGCTGGACTTAGTGCATCATGACTGAATGCTTACAAGACCTTAAACCAGAGCGGCAGGCCCTTAGCCAGAACAGGACGTGGCAGTGCCTCTCCCACACCGTCCCCTGCTCCAGCTCCATCTCCCCTGTAAGGGGAACTTGGCCGTTCTTCCTCCTTCATTTGTCTCAGCTCCACCCACTGCCCTTGTGGGTGAGGGAACCTTCCCTTTTTAGTTTGGCCAGGCTTGAAACTGGGACACGGTTAGGAGGCAAGGAGGACAGCTGCTGGCTGACATCTTGGCTACTTTATGGTTAAAATAAGAGGAATTAAGGTGTTTTTGAGAACAACAATGTAGCCTTATTTCAGGCAAACTCTTCAGCAAGCAGCTTAGGTTTACAAAAAGAAATGGGCTTCTTAGGATTGACCAGAGATAAAAGGGATTATTAGATTTGCAAGTCAAATGTCGAATCTCGGTTAGAGGAACTGAAAAAAGAACAGAAATTATAATTGAAAAATAACACTGTTGAGAGAAGAAAGGGAGGGATAGAGAGAAAGAGAGAGGGGAGAAAAGCTTGGAAGTCAATTAGGTTTCTAAATACTTTAGTCATTTGGCTAACAATTGCTAAGGATCAATTATATACATGACATAATCAATACAGGATTTAGAAACCATCCAGAAAAATTCAAACCAAACCAAACCACCTGATCCCTCCTGTTACAGAGTTTGAAGCCCAGTGGGTCTGCCCCTTTTTCCTGGGGTTTAAATCTCAGTCCTGGCAGATTTCCCTTGTCCCCTTGGCCCTCTCC